>JAGFPH010001205.1:197468-217117 GCA_018207615.1 Philaenus spumarius
TTTGGGGGTTTTTTGGCCATAAAGGGGGGTTGTTTTTCAAAAAATTTCAAAACCTTTTTACGTGCATCTATAAAGACCTAATTTACGTGTTTGGTGCAAATTTGTTCGAAATCGATCGAATAGTTTTCTCTCTAGATAATAATAATAATAATATTTATTAGTTAATCTCCAACTTTAATAAAAAAACTATCCTACCCCACCCTACAAGTCACAGTGAATCTGTTTAGTAATTTAAATGTATTTGTGAGAAAGTATGTGCCAGTTCCTGGTACCGTTTATTTTAATTGGGTTTGCCAGTTTTTACAGTTTATATTATTTTATTTGCATTTTATTTTCGCAGTTGAAAATATTATTTTAAAAGGTTCATTCAAAGAGTGACAATACAAATCTAATTTATAAAGAGTAATTACATTTGAATAAAGAAGACATTTGTTTTGTAGGGCTAGAAGGTAAACATATTATATAATGCTCCCTAAATGGTTTTTAAAATTTTAAATACGTACATAATACTTATGAGAGGCAGATCCATTTAATAGCTAAGACATTGGAATTTATACTGTTCGATTATGGGTAAGAATACAGTTTAAAATAAAAAACATTTAGATTTCATTTGTTCATAAATAGCCAATTTTTAAATTTGAATGAGGTATACACTACACATTGCCTGATCCAGAGCACTTATTATATGTAGTTTTAACAAAAGAAAGTCGGATTTATTGAATTGTTTGAAATATTTTGGAAATTAGATACGCTAAACTTTTGTGTTCAGAACAAGAGTCTGGATATATATATGTGTCTGTTTTTACGCTTATCATCTAAGGCTCTATCTCCTTTGAAGCCTTGCTTGTTTGCATTACCTTCTCCTAATTATTTGACAACAGTTTTAATAGGTCTACGACTCAATATTTAGGCCTACAGTAGCACTAAGCCCGCCATCGTATTTATACTGATGTTTGCACAGTTTATGCAACTTATTCATACTTACAATTTGTATTAACATAAAAGTAAGTAACTGATATAACTTTAAAACGAGAATTTTCGTACATTGAATATTGGCTGACATTTCTACAATGCAATATATTCTAATTAAATTAATATTGAAAATATTTAAAATTTTCTACATTAAGATACGTACAAAGTTCAGATATAAATCAATAAATGGACTAATTTATAATTTACAAAGACTACATTTAAATATCTAACAACGGGTTAAAATAAAAATGTTAAATTATAAAAAGATATCGTAACATACTTAATTATCTCAACATATTATAAAATAAAGCTGCCGGAAAACGTTTTACTGTACTTTCAGACTAATCTTGAAAACAAGTAAACCAATTTGGATGCTATTTTTACCACTGAATAAACCATTTATTTGAAAATTATGCTATCATCTGTATGTATGTGTGTCTCTCTTTCCCCTTTGCAAGTACATGGTAATCTCAGTGTCCAAATAGCACAGAAGGTACTTCAATTAATATTTAAAACGTGGCATCACCAGACTCACAATCGTAATCTAATATAATATACAAATACATGTATTTGCTTAATATATTATATAGTTATATATATATAAGTAGCAATACAAATTAGGCTAGTACATCGTTTATAACTCATGACCCGTTTGATAGATTTTAAATATTAAAAAGATTTGAATTCACCATTGATTTCTCTATAAGGTGTTATGTTTTCATATTTCCAAACGTATTTTAGAATTCGTAACTAATATTTACAAATTAAAACTAATTTTCTATTTGAACTTTTAATAAACTTTTCGCCGTGAACGTTAATAACTCAAGTAATTGTTAACGAATCTTTATGAAACTTTAATACGAATTTTATAATATAGTATTATAGAATACTAGGGGAGACCCCTGCGTGCTCCGCACGCCAACCCCCGGTGGGACCTTCTAAAAACATATGTTATGTTTTATTTATAATAAAAGTGTAGGATTAATAATAACCTCAAAACTAAGATGGTAAATAATGTTAAATGTTCAAATCAAATTATTTCTTATATTTTACAACAGCTGTAATAATAAAGGTTAAAAGAACCAGTAAGGCTCAGGTCTACACTTAATCAAAAACCTAACAAAAAAGTTATAAATAATAACCTCAAAACTAAGATGGTAAATAATGTTAAATGTTCAAAACAAAATAAATATTAGTTCGTAAATTTTATAATTTGAATAAATAATGCATTTCCTCCCTTATAAAAATCTATATTTACTTCCACAAAGCAGCTGTATTAGTTAGTTTCTTATTATAAACAGCTGTTTTGTATTAAAATGTTTTTATAACCTTCTGAATACTGTAATCATCGTTATTTACATCCACGAAATCAGCTGGATTAGTTTGTTTCTTATTATAAACAGCTGTTTTGTATAGAAATGGTTTTTAAACATTTTCCATGTTAATCTTATGGGGAAAACCCGACCTTTGAGATTAGCTCACGCCATTAAGGATAAGAATTTTTGACATCTAAAACCTTATTGCAAAACTACGAAATGAGACGAATTTTTTGAAACCTCAAACATTAAAATTGGTCCAGAAATAAGGGAGGAGTTGTGTTTACAAAAAACGGCTTCACGTATTATATATAATGATGATGATGATGATATACTATGTGGAAAGTTTGAATGAAATCGGTTTGTAATTATTATAGATTTTCGACAAATAATTTATAAATTAATATTTATATAGTCAATATTTACATTATATCGAATGGTAAATGTACAGTTATTCCTAAATATTAATAAAAACTTGATAACACATAGTAAATTTCATGAGGAATTTGAATATGATTTAAAAAATAATTTTCGATAATGAGTTCTTTAGATATTAACGATGTTTTATGATAATGTACCCGGTTTTCGATCCTTTGATATCATTTTCCCCCGGAAACCTATAATTACAAACCGATTTGAATCAAACTTTACATATATGTTCTATAAGACTATATAAATAACTTATTAAAATTTCATAAAGATACATTAACAATTACTCGAATTATTAACGTTCACGGCAAACCGTTGTTGTTATTTTGATTTAAAAAACGTACAAGGTTCCCGTAAATCGTTTATAACTCATGAACCGTTTGACAGATTTTAAATATTAAGTATGATTTGAATTCACCATTTAATTCTTTATAAGGTATTATGTTTTCATATTTCCAAACGTATTTTAGAAGTCGTAATTATTAATATTTAAAATTAAAACACATTTTCGATTTGAACTTTTGCCGTGAACGTTAATAACTCAAGTAATTGTTAACGAATCTTTATGAAACAATAATACGATCTTTATGTAGTATTATAAAACATATGCGAAAAGTTTGAATAAAATCGGTTTGTAATTACAGATTTTCGAAAAAAATTTTAAATTCATATTTACACAGTCAATATTTTTACATTATATCGAATGGTAAATGTACAATTATTCCTAAATATTAATAAAAACTTGACAAAAAATAGTAAATTTCATGAGGAATTTGAATATGATTTAAAAAATAACTTTCGATAAATAGTTCTTTAGATATTAACGATTTTTTATGATAATGTACCCGGTTTTCGATCCTTTGATATCATCTTTTTCCGAAAACCTATAATTACAAACCGATTTGATTCAAACTTTCTATATATGTTCTATAAGACTATATAAAGAAAGTATCAAAGTTTTATGAAGATTCATTAACAATTACTCGAGTTATTAAAGTTCACGGCAATAGTTCAAACCCGTTATTTGGTTATTTTGATTTAAAAAACGTACATGGTTCCCGTAAATCGTTTATAACTCATGAACCATTTGACATATTTTAAATATTAAAAATGATTTGAATTTACCATTGAATTTTCTTGAAGGTATTATGTTTTCATATTTCCAAACGTATTTTAGAATTCGTATGTAATATATAAAAAATAAAACAAATTTTCGATTTGAACTTTTGCCGTAAACGTTAATAACTCAAGTAATTGTTAACGATTATGTATGAAACTTTAATACGATCTTTATATAGTCTTATAGAATATATGTGGAAAGTGTGAATGCAATCGGTTTGTAATTATAGATTTTCGAAAAACAAATGTTTAAATTCATATTTACTTAGTCAATATTTTCATTATATCGAATGGTAAATGTACAATTATTCCTAAATATTAATAAAAACTTGATAATTTATGGTCAATTTCATGAGGAATTTGAATATGTTTTAAAAAATAACTTTCGATAGTTAGTTCTTAAGATAATAACTATTTTTATGAACATGAGGGTTTATACATAATTTTATGAGGAATCCGAAACTTTTTTAATATTTATGATTTGTTGTATAGTTTACACATTCAAAATTCACACAATCTATTCAAATCAAATACAATTAATTGATCGACGTTACATCTTTATTATTCTCAAAATGTTTTATTTTATGACCGCTAAACATCATCTGTACAATTTAGTTAGTAACACAAAATATAATGGTACAAATATGTACCAATTAAATTGTATAATGGCAAATATCATTCGAGTAGAATAAAACAGCCAGCTTTAATCGTACTATGAATGTGATTGGAATAAACCGAATTAGTTTGAGATAAACTCATATGCCAAAGGTTTTGTAAAACTATCACTTAACCGGAAAATGACACTAAAATGTTGGTAATAACAATGCGTGAATACTACACATTAGAGCCTACACCAGTAAATGAGGTGTTGGCTCCAAACACCATATATGAGTTAAGATTATTAATTTCTTAAAATTATAGATGAAATAGAGGAAAGTAGGTTTATAAGCAACATCTTACGAAGAACTAAACATTTTTTTAAAAACAAATTCTTATAGAATTTTATTCATTTGCCCTACGAAAATACATAGACATATATTTTTTAGGATCTGATTATTGAAATTCATTAGGGTTAGCATGCTTTATAATTTATGCAGATATCAACGGTGACTAATAATTGACAGACTCAAAATTGACAGCAAAATGTCTTCTGTAGATCACATTAGTGAACCATGTAAAACACTGAGCTCAGTGGTTTTTTGACTTAGGTATAGTTCTGATCAGAACACGTTCTAAAATTAGCATAATTTGGAATATTTTCTTTTCACCTATATTATCGAACTTTGAGTGAATCAACAAAACTAATGACTAAAAGATTTACAAAATCAAGCAGTAAGACTATAGTTTGTTTGTGCTATCTTCATTTTGAAGGGATGAATTTACAAATCTAGGTACCATATGTTCACCTTTCCTTATATGTGTATTTAAGAAGTCATTTTGCATTACAAGTATTGTCAAACATACGTAATATGTTGCTTGTTTTGGGGTTTTCAATTTCTTTTAGGTTTTTTTTCATACCAACCAGTATAGAAGAAATGTATTTGATTATTTAGTCTTTTTATTTACCTCAATAAGATCAAAAGAACTCATAATAATACGCTTTGCAATAATTTTATTTCCACACCAATACAATATTTTATACATTTTTAAAACCCTCTTCCAAAAATTATACTTTTAAATCAGATTACATGAGGGTAAACAAAACTTGATAATTGTTCTTGGAGATACCCAGATTGGGAATGTCACAAAAAAATCAGACGGCATTTTCATTTCTTTCTATGGATATTCATGGTAATAAGAAGCCACACGCAAAAATATCTCTTGTTTTGTGTGAGAATCAGGAACCTGGTGTATATTTTGTATATTTACAAAAGTTTTTTTTACCTTAATCTTTAAATACCGATTGTGATTGAATTACGTATACCGTAAATACTTGAATTTTATAAAATTGTTAAGCCATGTTATAAATTACATTACTGACAAATGTACTGACACAAATGTATTTTAATTTTTATATTTATCAAAATAATAAAACCCATTTAATAGAATCACTTATAAATATCAAATATAAGTTTGATTACTTTAAGTAATTTTGTATAAGTAATAATTATTAATTTGTTTATGATATGATAACATAAAGACAAAAATAAATAACCAATTCGCAAAAAAATACTTCATGTGTTTTGTACAATTTACTACAAATAAAGAATGTCCCAACGTTTAGAAAACGTACCCTTTGCCAATCTTTTAAAAAACACAATACCTACATTTTCGATATAGAATCAAAATATTTTAAACAAAGTGAGGCTTGTCTTAACAATCGCCAAACCGATCTTAGTATCTTATAGAAACGTTTCAAACAAAGTTAGTGAGAGAGTAGACTAAATATTACATGTTCATTAAAAGGTTTGATACGATACTACTGAGTCATCTAAAGTTAAAAGGATAAAAAAACATTCTAAAAAGCCGGATGTCTAGTCCAAGGCCGACGCGACACTGTATTTATTTAAGTGCGTGTCTCACTGCATATTGCGAGCAATCTGCTCATGAGGTGTGTACTTTGACTTGTTTAAGGTAGGATAAGAGTAAGCAGTGTTAAGTCTCGACGCCAGCGCAGCCTGGAAATAGAAATCCGAAACAACCGTGTAAGAATGTGTATGTGAAAAACCTGCGAAACGAGCAAACTTAAAATAAATGAATATTCTTGCTTCTTATGCATTGGAAAAGCCGATAGACACAAAAAAGTAGGGGGTTGCGTTGCGAGCCTTGCTCGTTTTACGACGCTTGCTCGGAATGGGGTGTGTGTACGTGAAAATTTGCTCGGTTCATACACTGTACAAACACACACACACACACACACACACACACACACACACCCACACACACACACACACCCATACAGACAGGGTGACACCCTCTCGGGAGTGGTCAGGGAAGATTCCTAGGACCTCAAAACGTCGAGATCTGATGAATACTCGATTTTCGAAAAACGGGGTGAAACCAATAACTTCCAATAAGTAGCGGGAAGTTAAAAATTTGGACGCGGTGCTCCTGTAGAACTTTTCAGTTCGATAATTTTATTTGACCTCGCAGCTGCATCGCTCACGTGAGATGAGTGAATTTCCAAAATTAAGTTTATATGTTTCAGGGTTGCAACCAACACTTTGGAAAATTGGTCTACTCACGAAGGCGCTGAATAGGTCCTGCATGTACGAAAATACATTAGTAGACATTTTTTGCAGCTCAGCCTCCAACCCCAGCAGCCGAAATACTCAATTTGTGAGTTTGAACCTCGACCTTGCGAATTTGGACTGCTTCGCTCCGTCCGCCGATGACAAACTAGCTTCGCGAGTTGCATCCCGTCCATCCCTCTCGTGGATTTGTACCGAGTAGGCCTACTTTTATGGTATTTTACGTTTTGATCGATTTAGGGGGAACCAGAAGAGCTGTAAGGGCTTGTAAAAGTACAGAATGTGCTGAATATTTACATATAATTATTTTTTTTAGATTAAACCCCTCAAAAAATTTCCTTCTAGTAGGAAAAAACTCAAAAAACTTTAACTTTTGGTCAAAAAAGATGCTTCCTGATTTGGGATTTTTTAGGTAACGAGCTCGTCCGAGCCACTTAGACAACCAACATGAGTACCAAATATGAACCAAATCTGACTTAAAATGCGTCCGTTAGAATACGAACACATACAGAGTAATAAATAACTAATGAGCTTGACTTGTGAGAAAGTAACTTAGATAAAATAAAACCCGAACACAAAATCACACAATAAATACGTTTAATAACCTCAAACGCGTTTCAACGACAATGTCGCCATCCTCAGTGATGCACGGGCTACAGTAACCCCCAGCCCCAGTAACTACAGTATAATTTGGTTACTGTAGCCCGTGCATCATTGAGGATGGCGACACTGTCGTTGAAACGCGTTTGAGGTTAATAAACGTATTTATTGTGAGATTTTGTGTTCAGGTTTTATTTTACATACAGAGTGTTCACAAAGTCCCTTTATTCCCCCTAATTATTTTTGTTGCTGAAAATAAAATGACAATACTTTGTGTATGTCTTGCGTTGCATAACAGGAAATTTTTTGACATATCTGACCCTCTATGATTTTGGGGGGCTTAGGGTGGCAAGGAGGGTTAACAATTTCAGAATATAAAGGTAGGTCATGTAATACACCATTGAAAAGCTTATTAAAAGAGAAACACAATGGCGCAAATTTCACACCTTGCTTAGTTTCAAAGTAATGGGCAATCAAAGTTCTGTAAAGTGATATTGTTATCATAACATCAAAGCAGGTTATTAATTTTTTAATATTATTAGGAACTAGTGGACCCAGCAATTGTCCACTTTAATTTAAAGGGTAGTTATTCCATTTCATTACATTGACTTAAGTAATCGAATTGTAAAATGGTTTTTATGCCACTTAAGAATATACTACACAAATTTATATTTTTATTTATATTTTGTAAACCTTTATAGATAAATACAGTAAACCTTTTGTTTGCTTTTACCTAATCTAAAAAACTGATAGTTGTGATGAATTTTAAAAAACCTGATTCTAAATTAGCCCAATTGGTTGCAAATAAACGTGTTTTGGTTCTTTGTAGGCCTAACCTAAAATTATGTTCAGTTTTTTATCCAAATCAGTTGTTTTATAACAACCAAGTTTGAATTGAATTAAAGTATAGTAAACACTTTTAGTTGATTTTTGTTTTTGTTTGATTTAAGTTGGTCAATCTAACCTAAAAAAGCTGTTGGTTTTGAAGAATATTAAACCGATTATAAATGCTGATTAAATTTGCTCTGGTATTGAATGTAAACAAATATGTGCTACTAAGATTTTTATACAAACAGCTGTTTTTATGCACTGTGGTCTTATGTCCATACAAAAGAGGCTGTTTAGTTTTTTCCAAATTTGAAACTTTTTCGGGAAACTTTTCAATTTTTTCTTTATATGAAAACCTAGTTCGGACTATTACGAACATTTGAAAACAAAAAATAGCCAAATTGGTCCAGCCGTTCTCAATTGATGCGCTTACAAAGGAACTGCAATTAATTTGTATTATATAGTGATAAGTAGGTTGTAAGCTATTTTCCAGAACTTTGATTTTCTATTACTTTGAAACGAAGTAAGATATTAAGCTCTAGTTTGCGCCATTGTGTTTCTCTTTTAATAAGCTTTTTAATAGTGTATTGCATGACCTACCTTTATATTTGAAATTATTAACCCTCCCCCTTACCCCTCCAAAATCATGGGGGACCAGATATGTCAAAAAATGTGTTCTGTTATACAAGATACATACAAAGTTTTCTTAACTTATTTTTAATAACAAAAATAATAAAGGGAGGTAAAGGGAGTTAAAGGGACATTATGAAGCCTCTGAATATACATATGGCCCGATCCGGCTTTGTATGGAGAGACAAATCAAAGTTAAATATGGGGATTTTTAGTAACTTTGACACTCCCGAACCCCCCTTAAAATTTGGAATTTTGTGAAAACCTTTCTTGGCGAGCACCTATGGCCCTAGAGGAAGCTACATACCAAATTTCATTCCAATCCGTTTGGTTTATTTTGAGATTTCGTGATGAGTTAGTGAGTGGTATTTGGATTATATAGGGTGTATAAAAAAAACCTTTCAGGACTTTGGGATATGATACCTCATACAAAAAGTAAGAAAAAATTTCCTATAAACGTAGGCCCGAAAATGCTTCGTTTTCCAGATATCCGCCATTTTGTTTTTTTGTACAAAATAATTCATAGCCTATCTAGAGAACGGTGTGACTGATTGAGTTCAAACTTGGCAAGAAGTTTAACCTGACAATGATATACCTCAAGAAAAATAAACGATTAAATCCAATCATGCGGTTCAAAATGGCGGCTGTTTGAAAATTTCAAACCTAAATTACTCCAAAACCGTACATTTTTACGAAAAATGTCAAGACACCTTTTTTGTAGCCCTTTTGATTCCCTATCGGCCGGTGTAACTGTCAAAACAATAGGATGAAGGATAATAGCTAAGTTAAAGATAATGACAGGAAATGTACATACAATATTGCTGTGTTTACTGTGTAGGTATTGTATGCCGGGTCGAACAAACCAATTAGTACACATAACTGTTATCCTTCATCCGATTGTTTTGACAGATACATTAACCGATAGGGAATCAAAAGGGCTACAAAAAAGGTGTCTTGACATTTTTCGTTAAAAAGTACGGTTTTGGAGTAATTTAGGTTTAAAATTTTCAAACAGCCGCCATTTTGAAACACATGATTGGATTTAATCGTTTATTTTTCTTGAGGTATATCATTGAAAGGTTAAACTTCATGCCAAGTTTGAACTCAATCAGTCAAACCGTTCTCTAGATATGAATTATTTTGTACAAAAAACAAAATGGCAGATATCTGGAAAACGAAGCGTTTTCGGACCTATGTTTATAGGTACTTTTTTCTTAATTTTTGTATGAGGAATCATATCTTAAAGTCCTGAAAGGTTTTTTTTATACACCCTGTATATGTAGATGTATATGTACAATGTTTAATGAACCCCAGAACGTGTTCCGTGGACCATGATCGGTGCTCATTGATTGCTCTCGACCTTAGATCTCACTAAGAGCCACTGCAATAGCTCATTGTTCCTATGGAAATTCGATAATAATGATATTTTGAATTAGGCTAATTGTCTTTGGCACAGTCTACAATACATAAAAGTAATGCAAGAGAGTTGTGAAACATAGAACAGTACACTTCACAACGATCGCATCACTACAAACCACCTGTTAAAGTCTTTCCAAACTACATATACACTTTGCAATAACCTTATTAAACGTTTCGTACAAGCAACTGTTGTTGTTTTGACTGAAAAGAAATAGTTGCGAGTTTTATTGTTTCATCAAATTTAACTGGGCCATAACCGTGTTTTATAGGCGATAAATTACCACCTCGTACACGACCCAGCCGTAATAAAAATTAATGTAATTGCTCGTACGCTAATATGAAAACAAGAACGTAGGAGCTACCCGCTGGGCGCCCTGCCCTGTTGGCATGTTGCGACATCCCAGTGCCTCACGATATGTCGGACTAAATTATTCGGCGGTTTCTCGACGGTGCCTGTTAAATATATTCATGATGTATTAATTTATGTGTTATCGAATTTACGGAGACCTCAACAGTTGACTTAGTTTAAGTTAAAAAAATTACTTTATAATATCTATACTTATAAAAACCAAATACCATTGACTCATTGACTCATCACAGTTTCTCCAAAACCACGAGGCCTACAAACATGAAATTTGGCACCAATACTCTTTATAGGCTCTAGACGCGCACTAAGAAAGGGTTTCCGAAAATTCGAAATTTTAGGGGGGGTTTTGGGGGGTCAAAGTTACTAAATCACGATTTATCAAAACCTACCGAACGGATTGGAATGAAATTTGGTATGTAGCTTCCTCTAAGGCCATAGATGCTCGCCAAGAAAGGGTTTAAAAAAATTCTAAATTTTAGGGGGGTTTGGGGGGTCAAAGTTATAAAATCACGATTTCTCTAAAACCATCGAACGGATTGGAATGAAATTTGGTATGTAGCTTCCTCTAGGGCCCTAGGTACTCGCTAAGAAAGGGTTTTAAAAAATTCGAAATTTTAGGAGATTTTGGGGGTCAAAGTTACTAAAGAAACACCGAACGGATTGGAATGAAATTTATTATGTAGCTTCCTCTAGGCCCTAGGTGCTCGCTAAGAAAGAGTTTTAAAAAATCGTAATTTTTGGAGAGGTTGGAGGGGGGGGGGGTCAAAGTTACTAAAAATCCCCATAAGAAATACATAGTGTAATATATTTATTGATATAATATATTTTTTGTTAATATACATTTAACTTTGATTTGTCTATCCGTGCAAAGCCGGGTCGGGCCAGCTAGTTTAAATATAACTTTGTTGTTAGACCTAATGTTAAACTAGTGTATGGTCTAATTTGCTGCATCGAATATACATTTTCTAAAACGAAATTAAAACTTTATTATAAATCTTTGAGGTTGAAGAGTGAAAAAGAAATATTTTTCGACTGGTACCACTAAAATACGTTTTTTGATCAAATGGGTGATCATCTTCACTTACCTTTGACGTAAAACTATCATAATATAAGTAAATGGTTACCGTATTGCCTTGTGTCTTTATCGGGCCCTTTTCATAGGGGCGTGGCCTTATTTAAAAACATTTAAGGGGATTCCTTACTGAAAATAGGGATTTTCTATAATAGGCCTTTTTTAATTATGAACCATTTTTTTTACATTCATTAGACCTAAAAAATTGTTTACACTTATATGAACTGGCAAAAAAAAAAAAATTACATAATTTTTTGAGTTTTATTTTGGCAAAAAATATGTTTTTCAAAATCTTTTATAACTTTCTTACTACTGAACCAACTTTGCCGTTTGATATCATGTTTTAAAGTAGATAAAAAGCACTAACTTTTTGGATATAGTCATATTCTTACTACTAAAATTTTAGTAGTTATTACCTTACAAAAAAATTACTCATGTATTTGTCCTAGAGGAATAGAAATAGCCAAAAAGTTGCACTATAAGCTACTAAAGATGTAGTAAAAATTTAATTTCTGTAGCTTTAGCAGTTAAAACGTTATAAGAACTTTTGTGTGAAATATATCAATATTGAAAAGTTGCGGGAAATCGCGTTTAAAGATTCCATTAGTTATTTTAGCAGCCACAGAGGGGAATAACTTGCACAACCAGTATTTGTAGTCAATATATGTTTTACTTACATATTGGAGGCATTGAAAGCCTAGTATTAAACATTGTTGTTCTTCTTTGCAATTACTTTAAAAAAATAAAAAATCTTTTAAGTCCAAATAGCAAACATAAAGAAGTTCAACTCGACCAAAAGTAGGTGCGCGCATTGCTTTGAATACATTTTTCACACTAATATAAAGAACTTTTGTGGCATATGTTATGTTTTTTTAAACCTTATAAATTATAGAATCAGGAAAAAAGAAAAAAAATATATATATTTTTTTAAATGTTCATTTTTCATTAGGGAATCCCATTAAGCTAATAGGTTGGTCAGAAATTATACAGGTGTCCCATAAGTAATGTGCTAAACTTCGGGGAATAGTTCTATGGGTCAAAATAAAGATAAAATCAAGAACAACATTTTTACCAAAAACGTTTCGTTTTCCAGATATCCGCCATTTTGTTTTATTAACAAAATAATTCATATCTAGTGAACGGTTTGACCGATTGAGTTCATGAAGTTTAACGTAACAATTAAATCTACTTGTGTTAAGAAAAATAAGTGATTAATGTGTATGCAATCATGCGTTTCAAAATGGCGGCGGTTTAAAAATGTCAAACCTGAGTTACCGAAAACCGTACAATTTAACAAAAAATGCCAAGACACCTTTTTGTAACCCTTTTAATTCCCTGTCGGATGTTGTAACTGTGACAATAAGTCTTATATTATTTGTTTGTAATAACAGAATATTATGTACCCCCCACATTGTTGTGTTTACTGTATTGGTGTAGGATGCCTTGTTGAATAAACCAATTAGTAGGCATAATTTTACTATTATACTTCATACTAGCTGACCATACATACAAATTGGAACATATCCACAGACCATTCTTCTTTCTATAAGTACATTAGCTGACCAGTACGGCGTTGCCCGCTGTGGTTGGTATTTTTATTCTTTTTAACGTAATTGTATTCTTTTTAAGTGTTCAGTCAGTGAGTGGTATTTGGCTTTTATATATATAGATCTTAAAGAAGAAAAGCACTATTGTCATAATAATAAAAGATCTGAAATTATGATTTTAGTAACTTTGATCCCTCCAAACCCCTCCTAAAATTTAGAAATTTTTCATACCCTTTCTTAGTGAGCACCTATTGCCCTAGAGGAAGCTACAACCAAATTTCATTCCAATTCCTCGGTAGCTTTTGAGAAATCGTGATGAGTGAGTGAGTGGTATTTCGCTTTTATATATATAGATTATGATTGTTTTGACGTTTACAACATCCGATAGGGAATTAAAAGGGCTACAATAAAGGTGTCTTGACAATTTTTGTTAAAATGTACAGTTTTTGGGTAATTCAGGTTTAAAATTTTCAAACAGCCGCCATTTGGGTTTGTGTTTTGAAAGTTTATGTTGTTAATAACCAACATTCACAAATAACGAGCAATTTATAATTTCCAAACCAAAAATGTTGGGCAAATTAAAATGTTTCTGTACCAAATATGTGCGTTGTCTTCTTTCAAATGATGTTCTGGGAAATTTAGTTCCAACCCTTGATATTGTGGCAACACTGACTCACCATGTATCAGACCAGTGTTGCCAGATTGGGGGGGGTTTTCCGCAAAATGGGGAAATTACTAAGTTTGCGGGAAATATTGGGAAAAGTATGTGGGGATTTTTTCAGTATTGTGATGGACATGTTGAAATTCTTATAAACAATTAAAAACTCTTAAAATACTCAATATAACACGTGTAGTGTTGAAAATCCTATATAGGGAAGTCTATTTAAAAAAAAATCTGAGGGTGGGCTTCCCCCCATCTCTACTGGGATTTATTTCACACAACACAGAGCCCTTTTCAGCGTTTTGAAATATGGTCAAAATTGTTGGAAAAGTTTAGATTTACCCTCTCCCCCCCCAATAAATTCAATGTCCTTGCTTAAGCGAAAGCTTGAGTTAAAACTAAATGATAACAGGTTTTGCTCATTTTTTATTCAACAGACCCAATGTACTGTATTCAAGAGCAATACTTAGAAGAACAGCGCCAACCACAGTATATCACGAGAAGCTTTGTGCCCAAATTTGTATTTGAAAATAAAAAATGTTCCAGTTTTTTTATTCTTCAGACATTCTTTCAGTTCGCCCAACATTGACATGCACGAAGACACATTTTCGATGAATCTAACTTCCACTGAATCCATTAATAACAGATAGATTCAGTAATTAGTGGAGTGCATTGAGCGTGAAGGAATGTTTGCGTGCTACGATTGACAACTCACTCTTCTTCAGCAGCGCTATCTATCAGCTGATCTGTTCAACTACCGGGTGGCCTACCCGTTTGGTAATGATAAATCTCGGGAAACATTGTAAAACGATAATTTGTTGTGTGTCTGTCATTTGATACGGTTGAGAAGAAAATATACAGGATGTTCCGTGAGTAAACTGTCAAACTCCGCAAAATTAATCTGTAGGTCAAGATAAGGGATAAATTTCCGAAACGCATAAATTTCAGGGTTAGCTCTTTTATCAGGGTGGCAATATTTAACACATTAGCGAAATTTCATAAAAATCGTATGCACATAATTTGAGTTAAATCGTAATCATTAAAGATACAAACTCTTTTAAAATATTGTTTACGTCAAACGGATTACTTGGCTGTTACTTTTAATAATACTCCTATGTGAAGGCTCTCGCAAAGTTTGTATGAGAAGTGGCTCAAGCGAAGGCGTGGCAGTTAATTGAAAGGTAGAAATGGGAAATCAAACTAAGGGCGTAGGGGCCCCATTTCTTATCTTACTTTAGGGTCTCATGGGTGGTTATTCCTGCACTGATTTTAAGGTTATTGATATAGAACCAAGACTGAAGCTTAGAACCCTGAGGAACTCCTGACCCACCAGTAACCTCGTGGGACGGAGCAATTCCACCTAACATAGCCTTCAAATTTAAACAGGTTCAGCAACTAATTGAAAACTCTCGTAATTTTCGACCTAAACCCCTCACTCAGCATCATGTTTATCTTCCTCAACTCGATCTGTGCTCGTCTTTTTCTCTCCGCATGCTCATCTCCAAATTGCCTTTACATTCTAGTACTGTAGTTCCATACCATTTCCACAACAGTTGAGGTCCCTCACAGCGTACTCTATGTTTCGCTCGTTCTATCACTGACAACAGTAAAACAAGGGTAATCTAAACTAATACTAATATAGGTACTAATCTATACTAATATTGTAAAGAGGTAAAATTTGTTTGTTTGTTTGTATGTAGGGGGTAATCTCTGGAACTACTGAACCGGTTAAAAAAATAGTTTTAAAATAAAAAGCTACACTATTCCTGAGTAACATAGCGTATAATTAATTTTGATAAAAGCATTTTCGATTTTAATATTTGTAAATTCAGTCGGAAAATGTTCTTACGTTAGGCCTAGACTGATGAGCCAACACATGTATTTACTTTTATTACCATAATAACCAATTGAATAAAATAACAGATAAAACAGCTGTTCGTCCAATATTTCCATTGACAGCTGATTTCAAACATTGAAGCAATTATTTGTAATTCAAAATTTTAGGTTTTTAGTAAAGTGTAGACCTGAACCTTGCTGGTTCATTTAACCTTTATCATAACTGCTGTTATAAAAAATACGAAATAATTTGATTTGAACATTTAACATTATTTACCATTTTATCTGTGGGGTTATTATTAATTCTTAAATTATTATAAATAAAACATAACATGATTATGTGTATAGAAGGTTCCAACGGGGTTGGCGTAATAATATTATAAAGAGGTAAAATTTGTTTGTTTGTATGTATAGGTAATCTCTGGAACCACTGAACCTATTGAAAAAATAGTTTTACTAATAAAAAGGTACACTATCTCTGAGTAACATAGGGTAGAGTTAATTCCGATTTAAGGGTTGAAACAACCCCTAAAGCATTGAATATTAATTGTTATACTTTCCTTAAAGTTAGTGAGCTGAAATTTTGCACATTTATTTATTACAAAATACATAGAAAGTATCTTAGATTTACATTTTATCGTGAGCTGCTAAGGTTTAAAAATGTAGTAACAACCCCTATAAAAAAAATGTTGATTGTTATACTTTCCTTACAGTTAGAGAATAAACCCTTAATAAATTAAGGAATTTAAAAATAATAAAACACTGTGTTACATCCTAATTAAAAAACATCTGGTGTGCACATCACACAACTTTCCTTACCAAAATAGATGCTGTATCAATTACCAAATTTTTCGAGCGAGAGATTGATGGTACCATTTTCGAGTTAATAGGAGTATCCGTTTCGAAGAAAGCGGTACTAACTTCAAAACGGTTAATCCCACGGACCTGATTTTGGTCTCAATCGATTTCTCACCCCCAAAAATGTCAAGGTCGATACCAAACACGGCTAGTTTAAAAAAAGTCATTTTTGCCCCCAAAAAGGGCGTTTTTGGGGTCAATTTTTGAAAAAATGGAAAAAGTTGAGTGGGGTATCTTTTTTGACATTCTTTTGGACGCTGAATCGAATGATACCATTTTCAAGTCGATAGGACCAGCCATTTCGCAGATACAAATAAAATAACTTGCGTTTTTGTAATAACTTTTTTCAACGACTTTTTAAGGGTATATAGCGTACATAGCGTGTTAAGGGGGTCTGAGTAGAGTATGTTAGCAAAGTTTAATCAAAATCGTTAGAGGGGTTTTGGAGTAAATACCAAAAATGTGCTAAAAACTGGTCCCACGGTAAGACACCACCTCCGATTTGCTTCAAATTTACATGGGTTTAATTGTTTACGTGTTTGAAGATATCCTGTAAATTTCAGTTCGATCCGTCCAGCCGTTTGCCCTGTGCACTCCGGACACACACACACACAGACACACAGACAGACCAATCGCCAAAAATGCATTTTTTGGACTCAGGGGGCCTTGAAACGTAAAGATATTATGAAAACTCGACATCGAATTTTTGGGTCGATCGCAATACTTACCTTACCTAGTATAGGGTAAGGAAAGTAATAAATAAGACATATTAGAATGTAATAGTAGGCCCAGTTATATAAAATAACCTGTTTGGATTAGCTTCGACGCTAGTCACCGCAGGGTTGGCGAGCGAAGCGAGCAGGGGGCGGAACTCTCTTGCAAATTTATATTCACTGAAGTTGAAGATTACCATAGTATGTTACCTAAACACAACACATGTTACTCAGCTGATTTGTCACATGGCATTGGCCCTGTGTATAGAGAGTAGGCCGTAGTTTAATTGGGGGGGAAAGAACAAGAAGTGTACAACAAATGCAGTTAGTTATGAATGCAAATTTCCTGAGTAATTAGTGAGACCTTATTTGTGCATCATTACTCCGTGGTTAAGAAGCGGAATTAGGATGGATTCGTGTGTCTACCCACTGCACTTGATTCTTTCTTTCTGGCACACCAGCCTCTACGCGTATTAAAAGTAAGGTAAGGATCCCTTACTGTCGTGTGGAATCGTTTGAAAATAGTTTATTTAGGAATGTAAACAAACAAAACAATAATAATAATTTTTTGAAATGTAGTTTTTAAAATATTCTTTAAAATATCGTTAAAAATGTCATCTTCATTCTATTTAAGGAAGTACTGGCGTAAGTTTACATTACGATCCTACTCCATATTGCGCCAGAGGTGCCAACGTATACGCAAGAAAATACTTAATTGTAATGTTAAATTCTATTTCGAAACATCTTAAATGAAACAAAATAAGTTTAGCAAAATTTAAAGTAGTTAATTAAAAACAGAAAATAAAACATTTTAAACTCAAACTCAATTCACAACTTATTTAACACAAGAAGTATTAGCCCTCTGTTACACTAGGCCGCCAGGTGGCGCCACCAGGCAAGACACCGGTGACTCTGTTGGAGACGCGTTCTTATTACACTAGGCCACCAGGCGGAGCAGCCATTGTAAATAAATTACTTGTTAGAATCTGTAACCTACTTTTATCCATAAACAAATTCAATAACTTGAGGTTTTTTAAATATATTCAATCAATTCATTTATAAACATAGCTGTAGGAATTAAAAATAATAAGTAAACAAGTTTAGAATATATGTAAATATATTTTTATTTTCATCAATAAATTTCTGTCCAGAAATGAATTATCTCTCCAGCATTCTTTATTTATACAAAACAATTACATTACTCGGTAAGTAATTATACTTTATATTATTATTAAGTAGTAAGAAAGCTCTATATAATAGTGTAATTATTATTATAGTGTAATAATTGCCTTAGACGGATCTTTTCAATTTCATCGGACTGAACGTAAATAAACACGATTTCCGGACTTCGATATTCCTACAACCTAACATCACGTAATAAAATGCATATGCAACAAAACAGGAACACACTCAACCTTCAATGAATAAAATTCTGTAATTCTGTAATACATAAATACTTCATGTTTTCCGTACTTTACGTAAAACTAAAAACTACTAGCTGACCCGTGCGAATATTTCCCAAGTCAGGAGTACTTACCTGATTTAATACGTTGATTTAGTTCAGTTAATTACTTTTATTTATTTACATTGGTTTATAAATAACAGTTTATAACACTTGCATATGGAATGTAAACAATCAAACTAACAGTTGTCATGTTAGTTAAACAGATTGTTAATAGATGGCGCCTTTCATTAGAACCATATATAGCCTACAGTGACTAGATAGAGACAGTGTGGTCAACGAACGTCTTGTTTTCTATTGGCTGCGCAATATTGTTTCCATTTTTCTGCTTACAGTAATGTCATTTAAATAGGAATTAGTTATTTTCATGATATTACTGCTGTTATTTCATTGTTTTTCTTGCTTTTTTGTATGGTTTTTCCTAGTTTATGATTTAATTATTAAATAGTTCGGTTGTAATTTAGTGTTAACTTAGTGAAAACTGAAATTACAGTCTATAGATAACTGGCCCTTTTAGTGGTTTTGACAGTATAGACAAAATGTAAATAGTGATGTAAACCTAAAATAAAGTTTGTTCGCAATTATATGATTGTATTTATTATTTTCACTCCTCCCATTAACCTTCTTTC
>JAGFPH010001205.1:221067-233807 GCA_018207615.1 Philaenus spumarius
ATTTGGGTTCGTATGATCACGTTTGTATTTGGGTCGTATGATCACATTTGTATGTAAGTTCGTATGACCACATTTGATTTTGGATTCTTATGATCACATTTATAAGTGGGTTCGTATGATCACATTTTGTATGTGGGTTCGTATGACCACATTTATATGTGGGTTCATACGATCATATTTGTGTGTGGGTTTGTATGATCACATTTGTATGTGGGTTCATATGTGGGTTCGTATGATCACATTTGAATGTGTGTTCACTAAATAAAAATAAATTATTATTTATTTAGGTTAATTTTATAGCCTAATTTAGCAAGCAGAAGTAGGTATTATACACTGAAATATGTATGTACATACCTTTATGTAAAACACGGAAAGAATATGGAAAACAACTGATTTTAAATTCAACAGTTTGCTATCAAATTTAGGAAAAAATCTAACTTTTTAATTATTTCTACCCTTACGTTTTATGGATTTTCTCCGACCTAAACTAAACCAGTACGCAACGTCATACAAAATGCTGCCTACACAACAATACTGCAACTGTGTGTTACAGCGAAAGACGAAACTCTATTAGGCAATGTATTTGGAAGGTTGCAAAATATTTTAGTCACAATTCTATATAGGCGAAAGTTTAATTTGTAATTCTGAAAAAGTTTTAAACCGTATTTGGTGCGTGGTGATAATTCGAATAAAAACTGACAATAACCAAAACAATTCGTTTTAGATAATTTATTTTCAATGGGTGATTTACTTTATAAATTTTTAATTTAGCAGGTATTTTAAACTACAATATGTGCTACAAAGATTTATGTACAAGTATATAACTTCCCTCGTTCAAAGAAGTTGCAGAGTTATTTATGAAGTCAAGGAATGTTGAAATTAAAGTCACATTGTTCTCAAGATAGCGTTGGGAAACATTTGCACGAAGCATTAGATGCATGCAGAATTATGTTAACAAACAATGAGACACTGCTTTATACGGGAGTTGTTTTGAAAATATGTCAAGTATATACGTTTCAAAAATGAACCATAGAAGAGTAAGACACAGATCCGTAGTACCACCGTATACAGTAGTCTCAAAAGTACGTGAACGTTTTATTTGTGTAACCATTGCAGATCACGCAACAAAACTTAAAGTAAGATTAAAGTCAAGCAAATATATTTAAGCTATTTTCAAATAACTTTAAACGGCCGCCATTTTGTGTACGGTGAACCTAATTTGATGTACAATTGGAATTTCTTTAAAAAATATTTATTTTTTTTTTGTAGAGAGACGATGTACCAGGTTTTATTGCGTAATCTGCAACGGTTACAAAAATATAACGCAGTTCACAGACTTTTGAGACACCTTGAACAACGAAAATGTTATCTAAAACAATGCAACAACACATCACCTATAGGTATTGTAACGTCTCACCGACTAGTTACAACCTTTCTATCATTTATCCTTACCGACACTTCCCAAATAGTTTCCCTTTTCTCCGCCAGACGTCGACTCCGTACGGTCCCTGCTATTCTTATAAGGCACGGACTTTATCTGACAGTCGACAGCTGATCCATATCTCATTAGTTAAAATTTCGCTTTGTCATGAGAGCTTCTAGAAAGGTCGGCCATTACGAACAAAACCTTTAAGACGCTGCAAAGTCGTAGTTATGTTGTTACACTTTAAATAATTTAGTCGCGATTTTAACGACGGTGTGTCGCTAAATAACATGACTTTCTTCTAAACCTTTGTTTTCCGGATACCAGTTACACTGGTTCAACTCCAGGAGATATTAAATAATACAATGGCATAACCTACACTACAGCTACGCCTTGAAAAGGCCTACCTTCCAACAGAACCTTTAAAAAATAATAAAATATTTCTACAGTGCTTTAGTTAAAGACAGAATTTAATTTAAAATATGAACGATCTGCAGTTGTTCTTTTTCTTTTGTGTTAAATGTTAAATAGGCTGTATTTTTGAAAAGTAATTTTTGTATATGTGTACTATTTAGGATATGTTAGTATTTAATAATTGGGAGGAGCAAGCTAGCACATTTCGGACCTTAGCCCTAAGGGCTGCATATTAGAAATTTCACACTTTTTTTTATATATAGAGAGACGTCTCATAATTAATTTTGTTTATTCATTCTATTATTTATAATTACCTTTTAGAGTTGGCCAACGACATATATATATTTATTCTTAAAACAAATCCATGGTATTTCATGTTAAAACTTTGTAACTTGTTAATCTTTTTCTGTATAAATTCTGTAATTATTATTAAAAGGGAGGGTTTTGATTTTATTTTTGGGGAGGGCTTTTAAATTCAACTTAATAAAATATGTATGTTTTCTTTTAAATCTCAAACTTTTCTTGTATTAAGGGCATATTAATAATTTCAATTTTTGTATTAAGGGCATATAAACTTTTTTTTATTTTGGTTAATAAAGCCAAAAATTATATCTATTTCCATGGTTTATTGAGCTAACCTCTAGGTATCCTGTGTATTGTAAGAGATAAGCTGAAACATTCCTACTTTTGGTGATATTTAAATGCTAAGGTAAGTTTTGAACAGTACCAATCTATGTGGCCCAGTATTGCTTCCGTTCCCTTAATTATTCTTTGGTAAGATTGGTACAGTATAAAGGAGGGTTAAGAGTACGCAGCGACATTTTGGGCTGTTGGCAGCACTGCAGGTAACTTTGGTTGTGACGTTTTAGTTTGCCTACCATAACAGTACATCACGCTATATTGCCATCGGCTCTCGCCAATTAGCTTTGATTGTTTAAGATAAAACGTACATTTACTACTTTCGTATGTAATATTTATAACTTACATAAATATAAGACTTACTTTATAAAACGTAAGAGTTTTAATATGCCTAAAGTAAGTTTAACATATTTTTGGTTGGTATTAAAGAAATGTACAGTAATAGTAACACAAAAGCCCAGTTAAATAAGATCTGGTGGTGGAAATACATGTTGGAAATCGTTTTGATCGCTTTATTTGACATCAAATGAAGTATCCTAGGTTTGCACCAGCCACCGCTGCGAGCTTCAAAGAAGGGGTCCAAAATACCCCAAAATTTTCGGACTTTTTTCAGTTTTTTTCCTTTTAATTCCTAAAGTAAGCATCTTACAGAAAATGTTACTTTTTACTTTCTCCACCCTATACGTGTAGTATATGGAGAAAGTATTGTTTTCGTAAAAATGTTCGAATTTGAATTTTCAGTTGAATTATCTGTTTTGGTGCTCCCAGAACCCCAACAAAATTTTTAGTGCAATTATCTGTGTTGTTGCTCCCTGAACCCAAAAAAAATGTTTTTAGTGGAATTTTTTGTTATGGTGCTCCCTGAACCCAAAAAAGTGTTTTTAGAGTGGTGTCTGTCTGTCTGTATGTATACAAGACCAGAGAGGACACTATTGGTCCGATTTTCATGAAATTTGGTATGTAGGTACTAAACCCTAATATCTCCAGGCGTTTTTTTCATTTTTTGAAATTTTCAATTTTTAAGGGTAATTTACCCCTAAAAACCCATAAAAAACGACAAAAATGCAAATTTTTCAAAAACGGCTCTAACGATTTTGATCAAATTTTCAGTATTTATAGTGCTTAAGATGCCAAACAAAATGACACCACCCGCTTTTATAAAAACTTCGGCGTTTTATAATTATGGGGAAATGTTTAATAATAAACAAGTTTGTGTTGTCAATCTAGCACCGCGGCGGCGGCCGCACGGGGTAGCACCACGGTAGCGAGCACGGCCAGTAATTCAAAGGTAGCGCGATCGAATCCCGCCTGGGACAATAATTTTTTTTATACGATTGACGTAGGTAGAATATTATTTTTTGTTTTGTTATAAAAAGTAGTAAATAAAATGATTAAAAACAATATTATTTTGACTACAGTAAGTTGGGAGTAAGTTTGTGTCAGTTAACTGATACCGTTTATTTTATAAATTAAAGAGCACTAAATTATGAGAATGTTTGTATACGATTTCGGTCGATCTCATTATAATGGATGAGTCAAAGTAACTTATATGTAAGAGGAGTCTGATTTTAAAAGAAACTGTGACAGTTCAGAGTAATGGATAGCTACACTTATTGAGTGTAGTAATAAATATAAACATACAAAATTCAAATAGCTGGTCAAACATCTTTCAATTGAGGTTCATGGCAATTGCAGGAAACGGTACTATAATTCGGTCGCTATGGTAATAAATCTAAACGCTTTCAAGAAACGTGTGTTGGTTCAGTGTAGGCCTAGGCCTAACCTAAAATTTGTTTAAGCTTATGATCCTAGCTGTTTTAATGAAAGTAAGCGTTTTTCGATTTTCCTTTTGTGTTTGTTGTCATTTCGTTTGGCTAACTTAAAAAGGTGGTTTGTTGTGAAATTAATTAACTGATTCGAAATTTCAACCATCTGTCAATTAAAGTCTTTAAAACATTTTTCTCTCTTTGGCTTTTTGATGAGCAGAACATTTTATTTTCTCTCAAACATTTTAAATGGACAGTAATTGTAAAAAATCAATCTTATTCTAAACGTTACTGAAATTCAGTCATGAATGAAAAAAAATATTTACAATTTTTTACTTTTAGGAATAATTGTTTTAAAGAATGAAAAGTTTTAAATTAATCAAACAGAAGTCCAGGAACTATTTACCACTTAATAGACATATTGGGCAAATTGTTAGGTCACTTGAATAAGTTTTACAATTTTAGCTTTAAACTATCTGTAAATTAAATTTGTTAAAACATTTTGATCGCTTTGTCGTTTTTAGAAGCGATCATCATTTTAAGTTTTTAATAGACACTAATTTGAAAAATAAACCTTATTATAAGGATAGGTTAAGTACTATCATGGATAAAACACATTATTTTACGATTTTTTACTCTTGGGAATTTTGTCAGAGAGTGAAAAGTTTTAAATTAAATAAAAGACCAGTAATAATTTTACCACTAAACAAGACGCCATATTGGAAAAATTGCTAGTTCATTTGAATAAGTTTTACTATCTAAGATTTAAACTGCCAATTAAAGTTGTTAAAACATATTTCTAGCATGGACGTTTTTAGAAAGGACGAGCATTTTGGGCTCTCTTAAACCTTTTAAATGAACACTGATTAAAAAACAACCTCATTGTAAGTGATAGTTTAATTAATAACAATCTTAGATAAAATATATAATTTAATGATTTTTATTCTTGGGAATTTCACAAAACAATGAAAAGTTTTAAATTAAAGAAATAGTCCAGTAACTACGTTGCCACTAAACGTGGCGTCATATTGGAAAATTGTTAGTTCATTTGAATAAGTGTTACAATCTAGCTTGTACGATCTCTGTAATAAATCGACTGTCCCACTTCAATCATTCTGTATAAACAATAATTAGGTATATTTGTACATTAACGATTTCACAATGACAGTGTATCGTATAAACATACGGTATGACATTTAACATCAATACACATGACACATTACGATAACATTTATTGCGATTGCTCATTAGAATATGTAAATAGAGCCTTGGCAGTTCTAATCTCAATCGGCGATCGGTTTTGTTGTTCTTTATGGTTTTGTTATTGCGGTGAATAATTACAGGTTGTATGGAAACATTGCTTCACTAAAGAGATGTGACAAATTGAGAAAAAACTTCATTCAATTTTTTGTTGACGACTTTCTCTATGTGTAGTAGAAATACAAGATTGAGCTACAAATAACAAAATAAAAATAACAATAAATAACACCACTGTAAGCTGCAAATAGAACTTAGATTGTTTTGTTTTAAATGTCGTTTCGTACGAGGTATTCAGTCTATTAGTTTAAAAAATGCAGTAAACCGTAAAAGTGAGATAACATCAACCAATATCTGGTGCGATCAGGGTGGCTCAGTTGGTAGAGCGCTACCACGGAATAGTAAAGGGCATGGGTTCGAGTCCCGGTCTTGGACCATCTTTTTAGCGAATATCCATGGGAATGATAAGGTATTGTAGATAACCTTATGGTGAGACCTAAGGTCGGGAGTAGTAAATGAACATCGATCATGGTGCCCAGAACACGTTTTTGGGTGACATTAAAATGTTTATATTATGTTTATGTTCGCATTCTACACTGGATTCCACGTTCGCCGTGCAGTACAGAGCGCCCATAAGCCATGTTATCCATACGATAGTCTCAGCTACACTATGCAACTAAAAAACATCAACTCCCATGCAACGCTCGGTCAATGACAATAAACGTGATGTTCCCTGTAACGGTAGTAGCATGTATATTCTCCCGTAAGACCTGTACTGCACGGTGAACGTGGAATCGAATGTAGCTACCGCATTTTAAGTCTGATTTGGTCCAAATTTGGTACACACGTTGGTTAACTAAGTCGCTCTTACGAGTTCGTTAGTCAAAAAAATCCAACAACCGGTAGCACGTTTTTTGACCGAAAGTAACTATTTATTTAGAATTTCCGTACTTGAATGGAACTTTTTAGGGTTTTATCTAAAGTAAAAAATGTAAGACACTATTTTGTACATTTTGCTTTTTACACGACCTTTATAGCTAGCTTGTTTCTCTCAAAATACCATACCATGATAATGTTCAAATTCGCGTAATGGATTTTCCTGTGGGGCACCTTCTGATCGAAAGCCGACGACGGCCTAGTTTGTACGCTGAGGGCGAAGCGAAGCAGTCCATAATACGAGCCGCAAGGTTGAAACATATAACTTTAATTTTGGAAATCCATTTAACTTACGTCAGTGGTTCAGCTGGATGATATAATTATTTCACTTGTAATCTAGATATGTATATGTATATCTTTGAAGCCAGAAATTGTTAACGAATTATTATTGTACGAATAAAATATATACTTTTTGTGATTTCAATGGCTACGCGGTCAAACTTCAATGGTAAAAAAGTCGAACTTATGTATACACATACATAATTATCTTGTAAAAATTATGCAAAACATCCCAAGCCGGAGACCAGGTAACTAGTCATATCCCGTCAGCTTGGAAGCGAGCCAACCACCGTTTGCTTTACTTCCGCCCTCCTACCCTCAAACCGCAGATACGAAAATTTACCCGGTCCAGCCGAGATTCGAACCCAATATCTTCTGATCAGGAAGATTCTAAGCTATCCACTCGGCTATGGCTTGTCAATAAGATCTGAGAAGAAAACAGCACTTGAGTTACTCGTTACCGTATTGCCTTATCTCGCCCCTTCTCCTCCCGCGTATAATATCATAGATCATGAATAACAAATAGATCTTGCATCGATACGGCAGCAGTGTGGCGAAAGTTAGGTTGTCGGGAAAATAGT
The DNA here is from genome assembly GCA_018207615.1 of Philaenus spumarius. Classification (NCBI taxonomy): domain Eukaryota; kingdom Metazoa; phylum Arthropoda; class Insecta; order Hemiptera; family Aphrophoridae; genus Philaenus; species Philaenus spumarius. The sequence goes on from JAGFPH010001205.1 coordinate 228,363, forward strand.
GCATGATCGCGCCGCGAGGTAGCGCTAGGGAGAAATCATTGGTAGCATTGGTGTTTCACACAGCTTCCGTCGTTTCCCCAATAGATAGCGCCACTATCGTCGAATTTCCAGTGGAACGAAATATTGAATTGGATCGGAGTTCTATTAGGTTATCCGAATACAATGATAATATATACTGCAATGCAAGCCATGAGTTTGACAAAACTTTGTGAGTGCTTCTCCTGTATCGTTAACAATTTCTGACTTGAGCCCTTTTGCCCCAACTTCAAAGATATATGTGTTCGCACTCTAACGGCTGCAGTTTACGTTCAAGTGGTTCAAATTTGGTACACACTTTGGTTGTACAAGTGACTCGGACTAGTTCGTTAGCAAGAAAGTCCAACAACCGTAAGCACTTTTTTGACTGGAAGTATTTTTCCCTCGATTTTTGTACAAACATGAATTTGTTTGGGGTTTTATGTAAAACTAAAAATGTAGGAGATTATTCCACACATTTTGTTTTTTTAAACGACTTTATAGTTCGTTTGTCTCGCAAGAAATCGATCAAAATGTAAAATATTCTATCGTAAAAGTACTTGGTTTAAATCCACTTGGGGGTTTTATCGTTTGCCAGCTTTTGTTGCAAGGCCGACGGCCGAAATTCAAACCCCTGCGAGCGAAGCAAAGCAGTAAAAATTCCGAGGCCACAAGGTTCGCGGAACGAAAAGGATCTTAAGTCAGTGTTGGAGGATGAGTTCTAACGAATTCTACTAATACATTTCGTACACGTAGGCAGCTATTTAACTTTTTCATTAGCAGACAATTTTCCGAATAGTTGGTTGTAACTCTAAAATCATATAAACTTTATTTTGGAAATTCGCTCAACTCACGACAGCGGGTCAGTTGCGTAGTTGAATTTTTCATATTAGCGAGCGAACCCGCGGGTATCCTTGCTAGTCTAAACTAAAATGAAAACGTAAACCTAGAGGACTAAGCCTACGTTTGCCATACAACCTACTAATAATTAGATTACGCAGCTGAAACACTGACGTGAGTTTAGCGAATTTCCAAAATCAAATGTTTGTGTTTTGTGGTTTCAACCAACAATTTGGGAAATATTTCTACCTAAAAAGGCGCTGAATAGCCGCCTCTGTGAATGGAGTATACTAGTAGAATTTGTTTGCATTTCAGCCTCCAACCCCGGCTCACACACTGCTTCAACTACCAGCTGAAAACTCGACCTTGTGGCCTCAGTTTATGGGCTCGCAGCGTACGAACCCGGCCGTCACGTCAGTCTTGGATCAGAAGATGCCCACGTAAAGTCCCACGGTAAAATCCCCAAGTTGGTTTGAACAATAAGGTATTTTACGTTTCGATCGATTTTGAGGGAACCAAGCGATGCTATAAGGCCGTGTAAAAAAACAAAATGTGCAGAATAATATTCTAGAAAAAGCCATAAAAAAGTTTCTTTCTACGACGAAAACTCTAAAAACTGTATAGATCCAGTCAAAAAAAGTGTATCCGGTTATTGGATTTTTGTCTAACTAACTCTTCCGAGCGACTTGGACAACCGACGCGTGTACCAAATTTGGACCAAATCGGACTTGAAATACGGCCGTTAGAGTGCGAACACATATATAATCAAACATTTTAATGACACACCAAAACGCTGGGGACCATGATCGGTGCTCATTTACTAAGGCATCCCGACCTTAGGACTACCATAAAGGTCACTGCATAGCTCATCTTTTCTTTGGAAATTCGCTAAAAACATGGTCCAAAACCAGGAATCGAACTCAGGAGCTTCGATTAAAACATACATATTGTAAATACAACATTTTTAATGACTCCCCAAAACGTGTTCTGGGGACCATGATCGGTGCTCATTTACTACCCTGACCTTAGGTCTCACTATAGCGATAGCTCATTTTTCCTATTGAAATTCGCTAGTAAGAATGTGGAACCCAGAACTGAAATACTAGTTTAAACAAAAAATTAATAACTTAATACAAACCCGTTTGAGGAATACAGTTGATTTATGGTCTTAAGTCCTCATGTATTATTTTCTTCAAACACAAATAATGGACAATGTCTGAACTAACTAATAATTGTAAAAATATGAACGATCCACCATTAGAAACTAATTTTAAAACCAGAATTAATTATAGGCTATCATTTGATACGACATATGATAATTTAAAGCGCTTTTATGAGCAATAACTTCATCAGATAGTGTAGGGGTAGTACAGTACATGCATGGAACAAATAATAGTCCTCCTTTAGTAAATAAACCAGACTGATATTGATGTCACACCTGTGGATCAATTAATGTTGGATCATTTGTAAAGCGGAAGACAACCAGACCACCTTAGTGTTAACTGCGCTTGCGCGGTGGTCACGTGGCTGGTTGGGTGGTATAAAACATGTGTTGGCGCTTCTGTCTAACTTTAATTATTTATTGTTTATCGAATTATTAGTTTGTTAGGTTTCTTTGTTGTTAAAATATTGAGTGTCTACCCTTATATTTAACACTTAGCGATTTTTCTCCTTTTCTCATACATTTCATTAACATTTAAGAAACTGTGCAATATAAACAAGCATATTTTTCAGTGATTAGTTATACTAAAAAAAAAGAAAACAAATATTTATTTATTTATTCAACCTAACATAGTGCAATGATTTAAGTATCTAAACATAATCTCTATTTATACAAATGAATGTTTCTTTCTCTTTTATAGACTCAAAAACTATAGACCAATGTCACTAAAAATTTCACAGTTTATCCATATCATTGCTAGGAGAGTTCAGATGTTACAATTACTACAGTCTAAGGGGTTGCTACCCCCAAACAATAAATATAAATTAAACCTAACTTCCTACAAGCTATAAAGCTGAAATTGTGTAATATTATTCTTACGTTTTATAAAAACTATTTGCAATTTGATTACTTAAGTCAAAGGAATGAAATGTAATAACTACCCATAAAATTAAATAATAATCTATACACTTACTTTTTCTATATGCTCAAAAACTACTCAATTTATAATGTAGTCACCACAGTCAAATAGATTAAAATGGGGTAGCCACCCCTATACAAACAAAAACCAAAAACAATTGCACTAGATTGCCACAAGTTATAAAGACAAATTTATGTAATATTATTCTTAAGTGATATAAAAAAACATTTTCTATTCGATTAATTATGTCAAATAAATGAATCAGGATAACTACCCTTAAAATTAAATAACAATTAGTAAAATGGGATAGCTACCCATATAAAATAAAATGAATTAAAATTAAACGTCCATGTGTTTAACTAGTGATCTACCACCTGCCCTGATCATAAAAATCTTATTTTAAGAACATTTCACTTCTAAATAAATTGTTCGATACATTCACTAAATTCTGTTTGTTAATTTAATCTAAGCATATATTTATTTAGTAAAATCAAGCAATAGCGATAGCCTAGTCGGTGTAGGTTACAACTACCAATAATTTGCAATACGGCTGATTTTTTTTTTTGTAAGTACCAGTATGAAGATTAATGTAAAAAAAGTTTACCAGTTTATCGTTTTCCCAAAGTCCTTAATTCCCAATGTCCTTACCTTATGTTTTTCGATTTTTTTTCGACTTTGGGAAATCGATAGACTGGTAAACTTTGTTTTATGTTAATCTACATGCTTTAATGAACTTATAAAAAAAATCAGCCGTCAGGTTAGATTAAGTTCAGTTCTTAAGTTGAACAATTTGCCGTTACTATCAACTTTTCAACACAAAAAGTTAGTTATGTTATGTCCAGACAGGTTAGTTAAGGTTAGGCTAGTAACATAAACAATTTATCACTATCGAACAACTTGTTTACTTTTTTAAAAGTTAGTTGTGTTATGCTTGGAACAGTTGTACACGTAATTAATACGAAAACATAAATAAATAACCATTTAAAAAAGTATTTGATCTGTAACAGAACAGCTGGTCAAACTCTGACGTAGGTAATGTCCGTGTATTCTGCTAGTGGACTTTAGGCCTAGTCTATTGTTTGTTCTAACAAATAAATAAAGAATTAACCCGTTAACGAACTTGACAATTAATCATACTTTACGCCTTACTGGAACACATGTGACACCTGCTCGCGTTACACGCACTCGCGCGCGCACACACGATTCCGTTTCAGAAAATTCCATGTAGTGTCAATTAAGAAGGGAAATCTAAAGCGGTGCACCGTAAAAGTAAACGATAACACTCGACCAACACTCAACCCGGCTCCACTAATGGATTTCATTTGTACTATTTTATCTTAACTTTTCGTATGTATAAATAGAATCGTGTTTGAATTAAACGTTTCTTGACTCACAATTAGGGTTTATCGATTATTTCCGTATACCGTTACATGTGTTCTTGAGATAAGTCGCAAAATGCAACCAGCCACTGCATGAAGGCAGCCAATGTTGTAGATTGGAAGTGTTTTAGTAGGCTTGTTTCGTTCGGTTCGATTAAACTAGTAGTTCTGTGAACAGCAGACCTCGCTCGATGAAATAACAAAATGTGGTTTTGAGCTTAGGTTAAACATAGTGTGCCAGTAAGGAAGTAAGCAGAAGCCAGTGAAACATTATTTTGCAAATCCCGCGATTCCGGGGTTTCTATAGTTATTGTTTTTTTTTATTTTCTTGTGCTTTAACTACTTAAGTTTTTCTTTTAAGGGGCATTGTGTTTTATTTAGGTTAATAATGCGTAAGGTAGCTAAAAATATCGCGTTATTGAGGGAAAACATAGAATTAAATATTTACATACTTAAATAATTAAAACTTAACAATGTAGGCTATTTACAGTTATATATCATATTCCAATATTAGAAATAATAAAAAAATAAACGATGTTAAAGCGTCGTGATAGTGATCTCAACCCATGTACTAAAACTTTCCACGCTGTCCAGCGGTCATTTTTTGTATGTCCTTTATCGCCGCGAGGTTTCATTTGTTTCATCTCATTTTGTAATTCAAGTAGAGCTAAGTCAAATACTTTTCTAAAATAATAATTTACAAGTATACAGATCAATTCTTTGATCTATCCTCTACACTTTCTTTTAATAATATGTCATTTTTGGGCAAAGGATATATTCCTAAATTACTATTTAAAACAGGCCTAGTTTTGTTAGCAGTGTTGTAGTTGGAATATAAAAACTGGTGTTTTCAAAATAAGAAATTTGAAATTGATAAACATTTTTATACAGTTCTATTTAGAACTAAATTACGAAACTTTTTAGGTTTTTGAATTGTTAATATTACTTCAATCAATGTTTTAATGGCATATATGAATTCTTTGAACCTTTATCTACAAAAATGCTATGGAACACTTTTGAATTGGTTTAAAGTTTAAAATAAACGTTTAAAAACATGGTTGAAATACAAAAACTTGGACGATTTTAACAAATGTGAAGTTTACTGCCATTTTGTGAGCTTACCGTTAGAG
>JAGFPH010001205.1:233907-246641 GCA_018207615.1 Philaenus spumarius
TAATATTAACCTTATAACTTTTTTCCATAGATACATATAGTATATACAGTACATTGGTAAATGTAAAGGTACATAGTAAATTATTCAAATTGGTAAAAAACATAAACGTTATTCAAATTTAAAAAACTTGAAACCGATTTAAAAAATCTAAATTAGGAGTTTAAAAGTACATAAAAGTGCGGAAAAAATATATCCTCCCAAAATCAATCTTCAGTTTTAGTTCTACAGAACAGTATAAAAAATAAATGATTTCAAATGTTAAAGCCTAAAAATACAAAAAGTATGTCTTCGTTGGCGGAACCCTTTAGTTTGTATTTCACTCAGACGCCAACACCAGATCAGAGCGGACGGAAGAACAATCTCCCTAATCTTTCTACGCAATGTAGCACTAAAGTCTGACAAATTACAACATAGTCATAAAACAGGGTTAAGTTTAGTGCGTTGAGTAAAGAGTCAATAAAACACCTTTAACTCTCAGCTTTACGGCTATCTAATGACAATCGCGCCATAATGTTGTATTAACGGCGTTATAAATTGTATTATAATTGGAGGCAATTTATTTTTTGAGGAATGCACCTAATGTCGCAACCTACCTTTCGTATTTATTTACCAAACTTAATTAATATCAAGGAAAATAACAGTATACATTATTTTTTAACAAACAATTATTAAGTACAACTAAAAACTTACCGTCCAATGGTCAAATTGCAGCGACCAACGACGGCCGTTTCGGCTATTCAGCCATTATCAAGTTTAGGACAATGTCCTTCGTCAAGTAGACAGTGGGCCCACTAGATGTATATAAAAAATGTGCGAGCGTGTAATTGAACAATCGTGTGTGTCAGTGTGTTTCATGTGTTGTGTTTTAATTTTTATAATTAACTATTGACGAAGGACATTGTCCTAAACTTGATAATGGCTGAATAGCCGAAACGGCCGTCGTTGGACGCTGCAATTTGACTGTTGGACTGTTGGGTAAGTTTTTAGTTGTACCTAAAAACCAATAGTAGATATGGCGAAAATAAACAATAATAAACAATTATTGTATTTAAGAGCAGTACCGTACAAATTACTAAAAGATGAAACTGATTAGTTTGTAAAAAAACAGTTTTCATTTTCTTTAGCGTAGGCCTATGTCTCTTAACCTCTGAATTTAATATTTAATTTTCTCATTCTGTTTTGGTAAAAAAACGTATAACTGAACATGAAAGGTATGCGAAGAATAAAATAGTTCTAGGAACATACACAACAATCTAATAGAAGGAAAAATTGTTGTTGGGTTGTTTCATAGATGATGATTAAATTAAAATATCCAAGATATTTATACTTTTATCACTGAATAGACATAATTATAATTTGTTTCGTGGACACAACTTTATCACGGAAAATATTGACTCTATAAGAAACCCTTTCATATAATTAAAAATCCGTTTTTAAAATTCAAAAAATCTACATAGCAATGCTCATTTTGTACGCAAAATTTTAAGACCTTTTTAAACTGTTTGTTTATGATCTAAAGAAAAATTTAACTTTGAGAATTAAAAATATACAACTTTTATTGTTGCTGTAATGTTTCGCAAATATAATGATTTTAGACATATTAAAAATTCATTAATATTATTTAGAACTGTTTCATTATTATGTTGCTCATTTACTGCTATTTATTTATTTTATTTTATTTTTAACGGCAATGCCAATACAGCCATTTAGGGCCTACAAGATGGTGGATATTATAACAGCACAATATAACATAATAAACATAACAGATATAGAATATAATACAGATATCATACAGCAAAATCACAAAACAGACATAACAGGAAAGGACAATTACATAAATTAGTGCAGATAACGATAAGATGCACGAGTTACATAACAGCACAATAATAGTCTACAACACTCAACAATCAATGGACATTGAGGGTAGATGTAACTTTCCTTTAAAAAAAGGGAAGACTATTGTGGAAGAAGTCAACCTCAGCAGAGACGGAATTTCCCAGGCTATGAAATCTGGCAATCGGGTCGGACCTCAAGTAGTTCGTCCTGTAATAGCTGCGACTGTTGCTCATAAGACTTCTTTGGAATGCGATAGTAAAAAGAAATACAGTATGTTTTACTACATTCATTTAACAAAAGGAAAAATAACAAGGAAAAGTTAATACGATTGATAGCGATGACCTAAGGTACTTGGTAGAATTCCATATTCAATTAAAAAACAAACACAATTTTTTGTAATTTCTACAATTTTTATTTGTGAATCTTGCCTTTTGAAAAGGTAATAATTAAATTTAAATTTATTGCTCGACATTCAAAATGTGAAACGGTTTTCAGGCCTACATTTTTCCTAAATTTAATGGTTTTCGAGATATTCAACATCAAACGGTCGCCATTTTGAATTGGTTCGTTTGAAAAAAGTCGATTAGTTTTTTAATTGAAAACTTCTTATAGTCCGTTCGGCACTTTTTGCGTGGGTATTCGAATGAAATCTCGTACCTTACCACAATCGAATCACGATATAAAATACATGCATGCTACCAATGAAATCGACATTGTGCTTCCTCATTTTGTAAGTTGTGTTGCAGTAGTTTATTTGGCATTGCCTCTAAAATGGCCATTGTGCTTCCTCATTTGGTAAGTTGTGTTAACATAGTTTACTTGGTAGTGTTAAAATAATCAAATTTCAGATTAATCCAATATGACCAACGATTTATATTCATTACAGTTTTCACTTCTGTCGGCATTCCCGCGACTGCTTTTTTTAAATTTTTTTGTAGTTTGGTTGTTCTCTTATAAAACTCTATGAAAAATTTCAATTCATTTCATCCGTTTTTGAGATAATAATGGACGAGTAAAAAAACAAAATGGTGGCTGTGTAAAAACTAGGATTTTAGGACATTTTAATAATGACGTTATAAATTGCCTTTGGCATAGGAATAATACCTAAAGAGTTTCGAAACACCCTGTTGTTATTTATTTTTATTTGTAGCTGTTACTAATTTGTTGTAAGCACATATATTATTTCTCAAAGGTGTTTGTTTTTGTGACAGCACCATATTTTATTTAACTATTTATCAAAAATCAAAATTAATTATTCAAATACCACTTTAAGACTTACATTCCCTGCTATTTACGAAAAATAGTCAAATAACTTCAAATCATCCTTATATATTATTTCTCAAAGGCGCTTTATTGGGGCAACGCCATATGTTCCTAAATTTTTCATCAAAATAATGATTCAAACATCATTTTAAAGATTATGTTAATCACTATTAGACGAAAATAGACAGCTTAAAACTAATGTTTTCGTTAAAGAAATTTATTACTAAAACTTTCACATATATTATTTCTCAAATATGTTTTTTGTGGCAGCACCATAGGCTACCTTTCTTAATTCTTCATCAAAATAAAAGATTCAAACATTATTTTAAAGCTTATATTCCCCACTATTGACGAAAATAGACAATTAGCTTAAAATTAATGTTTTCGCTAAAGAAATTTATTACTAAAACTTTCAAATATATTATTTCTCAAGTGTGTTTTTTGTGGCAACACCATAGGCTGCCTTTCTTAATTCTTCGTCAAAATAAAAGATTGAAACATTATTTTAAACCTTATGTTCCCCACTATTAATGTCTTCGTTAAACAAATTATTAAAGAAACATTTATATGAAAGTTAATATGATTTCTAATGAAAGGTGCCACCTATTGATGGCAGCTGTTAGTTAGATTGTTTATACTCTATATGCGTAGTGCAATCTATCTCGCAAATTAATCAAATTAAATCAACTTAAATCGTTATAAACTGTTATTTATAAACCAACCAATAAATAAACCTAATTAACTAAATTAAATCAAAGTATTAAATCAAGTACTCCTAACTTGCGAAATATTCGCACGGGACAGCTAATAGTTTATATTAGGTTTTTATATTTTAGAAATAATATATACGATCATGATGCTCAAGCGAAGAAAACTTAAAAGGGTTTTGCCTTTAAGTAAAACATATTAATACACAAATAACTCATACAACATGGCCTGCAATATTGACTACGTTTGCACATGTTGCATTATGTTATTTTAATGTCCAAAAACTATTCTTAACATCACGAAACATCACTGATCACACATAACGGACTGCGCATGCTCCAAACAACAAGCCCATACGTCATCGCACTCGTACCTAAAGCACGACGCAATCCGTGTAGCCCAGCTTGCGCAACACAATAAATTATGATAATTTCTTCCCAAACGTGGTGCACACGCCGTAAAACAAACAAACCGTAAGCAAACTTTCTCCGCAACCACTCGAACAATACTGACTGGCTTTAATTCGGCCTTGTGTAAATCTACCAAATTGTGATTTAGACCGTTCCGTTAGTAAGGATTAAACCTACGCGACGGGCGCGGAGGAAGTGCTCGAGTAGGTAATTTATGTTAAAATCTTATTCTTTACGAGTTAATAACTGGTGTAACTTATGCTTATTGATGACGACATCGGGGGGTACGGATAAGATGTAGGAAGACGTACGGCCTGTGTGACGAGTAAGGGAATGTCTGGGTATCTGGTTTGGGGACTTAGGCCTACGTTATTTTCGTAACGGAATTAGTATTTTGCATATTTATGTATACATTTAAAATAATTTGCTAGCGCTTTGCACAGTCTTTACGCCTTTTCTACTGAGCCAAAATTAATGGCGACTGTCTTAAACCGTTGGTATTTATGTCGAGATACTTCAACAAACTTTTAAAAGCCAAATCTTTACACAATTTAGAGTAACAAAAGATTAAATTGCCCTCCCTTTTTTTTGGTAAAGGCAAAAACTAACAACATTTTTAATGTATTATGCCAGTCTTTAATAAACAATTAATGCATTTTAAAAGCAGACAAAATTTACTAAAATAAGAAAATGATTAGTTTGGAAAAACAATTATCAACTTTTTAGCGTAATGTCTCTTAATCACTGCATTTAATATTATCTTTCTTATTCTATTTTGGTAAATAAACGTATAACTGAAACATTAGAGGTACTCGAAGAATAAAATAATTCTAGAAACATGCACAACAATCTACTAGAACAATTAGAAACACTGAAGCCCCAACCACGACTTCGGCAAATAACACAAAACAAACAAACTTAAAAACATTTATTGATACATAGTAAATATGATAAAATGTATGGTTTTAAAGTTATTTAGGTTTGAAGTTTATTTAATGTATGGTTATGAAGCAATAAAAAATTATTACAATCATACATAGAGTATTTTTGTCCCTCCATATGCTCACGTTTTAATATGAATTGTATTTTAGTTACACTATTCATTCAAAGTTAGTTTTAAAAATAAAAACTAGTTTGACGGTACAAGTTGGTCAAAATTGTCCGATTTACATCAAATTTAGTATAAAAATAATAGAAATTTAAATACAAAACGTAATATGAGAAAGGTTTTTAATAATTTTGGTCAATAATTTAACCGACTTTTTGGTATTAGGTACCCAGTACTTGTTCTCATTGAGTGCAGCCAAACGTCACTAATTAGGGTCGGGTGGGCGGAAGACCCTAACTTTTCTTACCTAACCTTTTGGTTCAGAGTGAGGTTGTCCGCGACTATAGTTCCCTGGCGTAAAGTTCGGTAACCAAGTTACCATCATCGGAGGGTTCTAAATCCAAGCTAATACATCAAGGACCATCTTTTTCCTCCTGTTTTGGCTTAGTTGACTGTACAATTGAAAAAAGTAAAAAAAACTCAGATTTTTGAATTTTGTTCTATTTCCCACGGACTTCATCTTCAAAACTGTAGCAACTACGAGAAAAATGAATAGAACCTTTTTTGAATACAATTTATTGTAGTTTAATTTTGTATAAGGTTAGTTTTTCGCTAAACTCGATATTGCCCGAGTTACTTAAGAAAACGTGTAAAAACGACCTTTGATGACAACTACTTAGACCTATTTAACAAACTATAAACCTGGCAACACTGTCATAAACATAAATAATACAAATATATAAAAGGTAATATCTTAATTCAACATACAGCTATTTATATACATTTATCATTGACATTAGTGTAAGCAGAAAAGCTTTTAAAAATCTTTTAAAACTAAGAAATTTTTAAATGAATTGGATGATTATAAATACACTGTTTACCCTTAAGGGTCTGCTCCAGTAAACGAGAAAGCAACCGGAAACGCAACCGCTTCACAGCTGAACGCTTTGACATTGCCTCATTTCAATCCATTTTATAAGTCTATCTTTTGTAATTGAGTGTTGGAAAAAAAACTGAATATTCTTTATAAAATTTCGGATCTGGCTTGCAAACTATTTTTCATTATTAATTTTGTATTGTGTTAGGAAAAAAATTCAAACTTTATACTTACAAAATGTCAATTACATAACAAATCAAAAGCATTAAAAAAAATGTAAATTGCAAGACGGATGCGTATTGTGACTGTGCTTAAAATGAGACCTTGCAAACAATTTTATGATAAAAAGTAAGCGAAATAAATGGTTTGAAATTTAACATTGCTCTTATGGGATAAAAATCCAAGATGACCGCCACTACAGCAGACCCTTAGGCTGGTTGCACACACACCGATTTTGGACGTCCTATTTTTTACCGTTCGTCCAAATTCCAATAGTGACCGCAGGCGGGAACGGGACCTGACACACACGCCGACTGCTGATCGTTGCCGGTAAAATGCCGATGAGCAGCCGGCCACTGCCACTGCATACCGCCGGTGCCGGGGATGTGCCGGCGACACAGTGGCGTACGTGACTAAATACACGGTTGCACACGCACCGATTGTTTTCCGACCGTCCTCGGCAGTTCTCGCTACACCATCGTCCATTCCAGTCGACTGCTCTGCTGATTAGAGCTACATTTTTAACTAGTTTTGCTAGTGCGTGCTAACTACGTTTGAAATGGGTGACTTTATTATAGATAATGATGTCCTTATTTCGTCAGTGGAGGCAAGACCTGTGTTGTGGGACAAGACTTTGGAGACATTTAAAGACAGGCATCTTACCAGGGATGCATGGAGAGAAGTTTGCTGCGCTCTGAAAAACGATTTTGAGGATCTGATGGATAGAGAAAAAAATGCATTTTGAAGGAATTGAATTTCTCATTTTAGTATTCTGATGTTGAATTTCATTTTTCAACTTCTCATGGAGTTCACCAAAGGATGCTATTGACATTCTGAAATAGTTGAAAAACTTACTGCTATCAAGCCTTAGTTCTTCAAAAAGTGTGCAGAATGTTCCCGTGTTTTCTCTGCTTTGATTGATAGGATGGATCCAGCACTTACGCTTAATCCTACGGCGCTTAATACGACGATACATTAACCACATAGCAACAACTCTTTTAGGATTCCTTATTATTCAATAATCTCGTATCTCGTACTACAACAACAAAGCAACTGATTGTTTGACCGGTAAAAATCCGGTATGTCTGCAAGCACCTACTACCGATAAAATATCGGCCGATTTTTAATCGGTGTGTGTGCAAATGGCCTAAAACATCTGTGAGAAATATTTTTTATGCGAGGAAAAGGAAGGCTTTGACACACAGACAAAAATACAGGACGAAACTATGAACATTCCATTGTTCCATTTTGTGAGTTTTATCTCAAAGTTCAGGTCTCTCTCCAGATCTTTAACGTACTACTGACAAACTCAAATTATTCTGCACCAATTAAAAGTAAGTAGCCTAACAATAATTTTAATCCATTCCGTTCGCGTTATTAAGTTAAGTCGTTCGAGATATCGTACTTGAAGTAACAATCGATATGACGTCGTCTGCGACTTAATTAGAGGGCGGCAGAAACAACCACGCCTTCGGACACACATACATGTCATCGGGTTATTGTCGTGGATTCGGTTCTCTTTAAACTAACCTGCCAATTGTAAATAATAATTTCCGTCACGCGTGAGCATGAAATTATATGTCAACATGTGGAATTAAGTAAATTTAGTGAACGCCGTGTGGGTGTCGATGAGGAGTGGTGCCTGCAAGTAGTAACCCAATTTGGTTGGGCTGTAATAATCCGACGCCTACTGCTTCACTGGTAGCTTGGATAGAGTGTGTTGGGCGAAAGATGGACCCGAGGCGCATCGTAAACTTTGAGTGGGTTTAATGCTAATTGCGTTTATTAATTAAGTACTCAACATTGAGTGCACAAATATTGAGCGACCAATGTAACAAAGCAAACATAAGTCATTTATTGCTTTACGTTTGTTTGAATGGGTATTAACAACAGAATATAAACATCATTATTTTTTTAGAATCTACATGGACATGAATTTAAATTGGAAATTGTATTTAACATACTCGATGACATACCTCGATACAGCCTGTTTCCAAATGTACGTTGTAAGTAACACTGTCGATCTAAAACTAAATTAATAATTTACTAAGGGAGCTTGTGGGGTTCTGCGACAAATGTTGAAAAATTTTAAAAATCCATTGAATGATCTTTTAAAAACTATTTCATGTAAACCTTTTTTTAGAAATTTAAGATTATCGGCGCTACTACATGTGCATATCCTACAGTCAAGTTCGGCAATTAAAAGTAACTACTTACACTAATGTATACTGCGTAGAATGAAATCAATATACTATAAACCAATCAAACCAATATAATATATATATATATATATAAACGAAATACCACTCACTCATTCACTGACTGACTCACGCGTCACGATTTCTCAAAAACTACCGAACGGATTGAAATTAAATTTGGTATGTAGCTTCCCCTAGGGCCATAGGTGCTCACCAAGAAAGGGTTTGAAAAAATTCGAAATTTTAGGGGGGGTTAGGGATCAAAGTTATTAAAAAACGATTTCTTCAAAACTACCAAACGGATTGGAATGAAATTTATTATGTAGCTTCCTCTAGGGAGATAAGTGTTCACTAAAAAATTGTTTTAAAAAATTGGAAATTTTAGGTGGTTTTGGGGGGTAAAAATTACTACATCACGATTTCTCCAAAATCACCGAACAGATTGGAATGAAATTTGGTATGTAGCTTCCTCTAGAGCCATAGGCGCTCGCTAAGAAAGGGTTTATAAAAATCAAAATTTTATTGGGGGCTTGGGGGGATCAAAGTTATTAAATCACGATTTCTTCAAAACTACCGAACGGATTGGAATGAAATTTGGTATGTAGCTTCCTGTAGGGCCATAAGTGTTCACTAAGAAAGGGTATGAAAAATTTCGAAATTTTAGGAGGGGTTTGGGGGGATCAAATTTACTAAAATCATAATTTCAGATCTTTTATTATTATGACAATAGTGCTTTTATTATTTAAGATCTATATTTATAAAAGCCAAATACCACTCACTGACTGAACACTTAAAAAGAATACAATTACGTTAAAAAGACTGAAAATTCCAACAACCACGGGCAACGCCGTATGGGTCAGCTAGTATAATAATAAATGTAAGCGTGGTTTGTCCGTAGGTGTTGTTATAACTTCGCAAACATGGGGGTATATGGTGCGGTAGCCTTTCATCCCCATTCATGAAGAAGTTTTCGTTTTGGAACTGCAGGTCGTGGGTTCGGAGATATGTGGGTATCAAAAAAGAGAATCGCACCGATGGACATCTTATGAAAAGTCGATAAAGCACCTGGGAATCGAGTGCCGAAGTGGCCGAGACCTGCCGGAATGTTTCTGAAAGCTCTAGAAGCTTCCAGAATGTTCTAGAAAGTTTCAGAACGTTCTAGAATGTTGGAAAATTTTAAAGAATGTTATAGAATCTTCTAGAATACACAAGAATGTTCCAGTCGGTTCTGGCCCATCGAAGGGACTTCATGTTCCGTAACATTCGAGAACGTTCCAGAATGTTTTAGAATATTCGGAAACAAGCTGTGAAGCTACAGTCCTGAAACTTGACACTATAATTTTTAAGTTATATATATGAGGGAAAATATTTTTGTGTCTGAGGTGTAATATATTGTTCTTGTAAAATTTGTGTGTACTCAAAGACGTGAAATGCGCAACAAACTGGCTGAAATCATGTTTTTTTTAGCTTGCTGGAGTATCTGATCATACATAGGTAAGCGCTAATGGGAATCATAGATTGGTTTGGAAGAAACTACACGTCCACGTGTACTATACGTTTTCAAAAACTATACGTTTTGGGGCCAGTGAACTCTCAGTATGTACGCGATATTTCTTTCGTTTATTCATATTTGCTGCGATATCCCAACTAGTTTATAGCATAAAAAGCTGTTGATTTCTAAGTACTTTAATTTTTATGATAAAATAAAAATCGCACTATCCATTCGCTAGATACGTTCAAAAATGTTTTTTACAGCTATTATTTTCAAACTCTTAATACCAATTTATACATACGTTACAGAGCACAGAGCTATCACACAAACTGTTACGTAATATTTTAAAACATATGGTTGTTATAACTTTTAATTTTCGCAAACCGTTTTACGGAAAAAGTTTATATTATAATATTTTTAATAGCAAATATACATACCTATTTGATTTCTGGTGCAAAACTTAGACACAATAACATTGAAAACTGAACAAAATTTCACTAACAGCACATATGAATCTTTAACAATACATTTAAGTTCACGACATTATTTATACCATCCCCATGTACATCCAACTAATTATTTAATTAGCACGTACTAAGATTCTTTTTACTTCCTTTTAACCTTTTTAGCTTAGGCTTAATGTCTGGAGTAGAGAGACAAGAAACACTTGGTTCACTTAAAACAAAAACATGATTTACTGTATGTTGATTTCCCCCAAATTTCTTACGTGAGTTGAATAATTGTCTCGTCTAGGCATTATGATTTAACTGTTAGAACACCAATAAGAAATACAATAAACGGTACCAGATAACGGTGGGATAACATACTTTCTCCCAGTTGAAACTTCATACATTCCCAAGAGTATCATAGGAGGTGGTTATTTAGAATTGCAAAAGTAGGAAAATTTTACCATGGAAAATATTAGATGCATGTAACACACATCCATATTATTATTATTATTATTTAAACTATTCAATCGATTTCGAACAAATTTGCACCAAACATGTCAATTAGGCCTGTATAGATGCACGAAAAAAGATTTTGAAAAATTTTGAAAAACAACCCCCTTTTTGGCCAAAACCCCCCGAAAATCAGTTATTATTATTATTATTGTTATTACCTTATCGAGAATTTTTAGAAAGATGCGGGTTTTTGCATATGATAAGGTACATTAAGGGCTACAAATAAGCCAAATTTTAACAAAATCATTAGAGCCGTTTTTGATAAATTTTGATTTTTCTCGTTTTTTGGCCATTTGAGGGGGGGCAAAACCCCTTAAAAATCAAAAATTAAAAAAACGCCTGGAGATATTCTAGAACTACACCTACATACCAAATTTCATCAAAATCGGATGGTTGGTATGGTCTCCAGCTCTGTACACATCCTTACAGACACACGGACAGGCATCACAAAAAAACATTTTTTTTTGGTTCAAGGAGCACCAAAACAAATAATTCCACTAAAAACCTTTTTGGGGTTCAGGAAGCGCCAAAACAGATAACTCCACTAAAATTTCAAATTCGAAAATTTGGACGAACAATACTTCCTCCATATACTACGAATAGGGTGGAGAAAGTAAAATAATTTCTCCATATACTACGTATAGGATGGAGAAAGTAAAAAGTACAAAAATATACAGTGTCCTATAAGCGAAGTACCAAAATTCGGAAAATGGTTATATGGGTCAAAATAAAGAACGTTTTTTTTCAAAAATGCTTCGTCTTCCAGATATCACATATTTTGTGTTTTTTACAAAATAACTCATATCTAGAGAACGGTTTGACCGATTGAGTTCAAACTTGGCATAAAGTTTAACCTGACGAAGATCTATTTTAATAAAAATACCAAATTAATCTAATTAAATTAACGTAAAGCGTTATAAACTGTTGTTTATAAACCAACGTAAATAAATAAACGTAATTAACTAAATTAAATCAACGTATTAAAATCAGGTAAGTACTCTTAACTTGCGAAACATTCGCACGGTTCAGCTAGTATAAATCACCGTGTATCTAGTTTCACTGTAATAGTTTCACTAGTTTACGAGAAAATGCCCGTTCGAAGCTATTCAAACAGCACTATCTTATCGGTTGTTCCTCTGACGTCTTCAAAACCTTTCCACGTACACAATAATTTACGGACCTGAACACCCCGTAGGTATGTGGTACTTGCAGAAAACAGCTGTCCAATTTTCCCGCCATTGTCTAGACCCACTTAATCTTCATCAACGTTCAGTCACGCCAATTAATCGTCTTTTATGAATTATGACAACAATAAGACGTACGCCTGTTGTGGAATTCCCGAGTGATAAGTGTGCATTTATTATATCAAGTCTGCTTCAATGATGGCAGTAACAAATGTCAACTGTTATTGACTACAAGTAAGTGAGCAAATCAAGGACAATTATGTCTTTTGTTGGATTTAATACAAGTTGCAAGAATGGAATTGAACATGCGGCAATATAGTTAACAAATCATATACAGAGTGTTATTAAAATACCTTAAGTTAAAATACTTTTTATATATCTTGTGTTCCATAACAGGACACATTGTTTACATATCTGACCCTCTATGATTTTGGGGGGCTTAAGGGGGGGGGGGGTTAAGGGCTAGTTATTTCAAGTACAAAGGTACGTCATGTAATATACCATTTTAAAGCTTATTAAAAGATAAGCACAATGGAG
>JAGFPH010001205.1:252948-265450 GCA_018207615.1 Philaenus spumarius
CATTGTGCTTCCTCATTTTGTAAGTTGTGTTAAAATAGTTTACTTGGTAATGACACTGAAATGAACATTGTGCTTCCTCATTTCGCAAGTGTTTTTAAAATAGTTTATTTGGTAATACCACTGAAATGTACATTGTGCTTCCTCATTTCATAAGTTGTTGCACGTTTTGTAAAAATAGTTTACTTGGTAATACCTCTGAAATGGACATTGTGCTTCCTCATTTTGTAAGTTGTGTTAAAATAGTATACTTGGTAATGTCACTGAAATGAACATTGTGCTTCCTCATTTTGTAAGTTGTGTTAAAATAGTTTACCTGGTAGTGTTAAAGTAATCAAATTCCAGATTAAACCAATATGACCAACGATATATATTTATTACATTTTTCACTCCGTCGGCAGTCCCGTGACTGCTTTCTTTTATCGGTAGCGTGACTTAACTAGATCCATACAGCTATTTGTTAAAAAACGGGAGCGTCTGGAGAAAAATAAGTAATTTAATGAAAAATGAAAACAGATAATCATTTAGCAACATTCTACCAAAGATTTCTAACAATACACGCTTTCAAAAGTTTTTAGCTTGGGCATTTTTCACAAGTTTTTAACATTTGAAAAATGTAGAATTTTTGGGAAATAAAAAAAGGCTGGATTTCAAATTTTTATTGTAGGACTATTGGGATATAAAATCAAAGTGTTTTAATTCTGAACGTTTTTCCTATTTAAACTGCGTCCATACTGACTTGTACGTTTTATACGGGATATTTTTCGTAAAAAAAAAAAACGAAAGCGCATGTAGTAAAATAAGTAAATTTAAATTAGTTAATGATTGGTTGAACAATAAAAAATATAATCAGTAAGTAATCACTGTCATGAAAAATGAAAACAAATAATAATTTATTTTTGGCTTACGATTACCAGTTAAGTTTGTTTTACAAGTGTTAAGTATGGGAGATTAGATAATGGTATTATACTGGGGAACTGTACGCTCAATCAAAAGTAATATCAGATAGGGCCTACCCTCCATTGGAAGCCTGTATTTTTGACAGCGTGGTTGGCACTACCTGATGACAGATATATAAATCCTTATGAAGTAAGAAAATCTATACAAGTGTCTGCCTGCGTGATTTAAAAATTCTCGTAGGAAAAATCTAAAAAAATATCACTTCTGGTCAAAAAATGTGCTTCCGATTGTTGATTTTTTTTCATAAGGCCTGCCATACACGTTACGGTAGACCGGAGCGTGTGTGCCAACCACTTCAGGCAAACCTGCACAGGTAAAACGACCTGCACAGGCGACCGGAGAAAAATCGAAATTCAATTATTTTTACCTGCACAGGTGTGCTCACCTGAGCGTGTGTGTGGGCCGTCCGGTATACCTGCACAGGTTTGAGTCAGTTGTGGCTAATACTCCGACTAGAGAGCTTCGTGTTGCTGAGTTCTGTGTTCGTGTTGTGCTTACTAAATTGTATATGCTTTGCACTCGCGTGCCACTGGTCGTCAAGCCAGTTCTATAGTGTTTATTGTTTTGCTGCGTTTACGACATCATGTCTGTCCGAAAACGGAACGGAATTCTAGAGGAATTCAGTGAAATTTACAGATCAGCACCCTGTTTGTGGCGAATTAAGAGCAAGGAGTACCATGACCGTGACGTGAGAGAGGCCGCTCATGACAGACTTGTTATGAAACTAAAGGAAATTGAGCCTGATGCGAATAAGGGTTCAGTGGTAAAAAGATCACGTCTTGCAAAACCCACCAAAGCAATCATGTCATCTTGTTGGCTCGCCATTTCTCGACTGTAGAAATTCTTCACCCATCCGGTCTACCGTAACGTGTATGGCCGGCCTTAGACAACCAACATGTGTACCAAATTTGAACCAAATCGGAATTAAAATGCGGTCGCTAGAGTATGATTTTTATATATGATTTTTAATAACACCCCAAAACTTGTTCTGAAGACCATGATCGGTGCTCATTTTCTACTCCCGACCTTGAGTCTTACCATAAGGGAGACTGCAATAGCTCATTTTTCCTATGAAAATTCGCTAAAAACGGGATGTGAAAACTTATAAAACTAACAAGATAATAATTACAAAAATTTCGCACAAAAGGTAGCACAAGTTTAAAAACGTAGATAAAATTTTGTAAGAAAAATATGTACACAATAGAAATACTAAAAACTAATTTAACTTATCCTTTAAAAGAAAATTCAAAGTAACAAAACATCCTCACAAATATTCACACACGATAGTCCCAAAAATCGTCCAAATGTTAAAGGTGTGCACTCGAGTAAAAGGTCGATGCGGAGCCAACCTTGAGAAGGCTGGCCTATGATAAATTACACTGATAAAGCGCTCGAGCGCGTCTAGAATATCGTTTGTATACACTTTCTTACACTTATTTTTGGTTTCCGATATGTGCTTACGAAGTTTAAATTTGCAGAAAGCTCTAATGTATAATTAGGTAACAAAATTCGCCCCGATGTTTTACTGCTATCAGGTGACTCTATTGAAAATTATGTTAATAAACAAATATGTTTAACACAAAACGAATAGGTTGCATTTTTGTCACCTACGAATTGTAATTTAAATGTTCATGAACGATTTCCTGTAAAATACAAAAGATTATCTTGAAATTTCGATGAAAGATAAGTTATATTAAAGAGGACTGTACGGGACTGTTTCATCCTGGTATGCACATCCTTAACCACTTCTAACAGGCTTTTAAAACAAGCAACGCCTTTTTTAAATACTCTTGGCTGCCAATGTTATGTCAGACAAAAGCCTTGAGCGCCGCCTTTCGACCTTGGAGAATACACAACTAATATAACATAACATCAACTATTGTCCGTTTACAGTTTAGTTGATAGCATGGGCAGGCATTGTAGATGCTATTCAAACGGAGATCTTACGCTAGCAGCCACCATGAAAACATCAACCTCATAAAACTCATTTAAACTAGTTATTAGGAATATGTTTCCCTTGATATTGTTTTTATTGATATTTATACTTTCAAGAATAATCTTATCTTCTAAAGCGAGAGATAATTGTCTGTCTGCTAAATGGATCTGGAATCTCCGTCTAAGGATTTTTGATTTTAAATGGGGATTTTGGCCACGAGAAATCGATTGGAAATGGTCACCAGTCTGGGAAAATTCGTTTTCTACGTCTTTTTATTAAATTAAAAAGTGAAATTTGTCCATTTTAAACAATACAAAGCACAGCTGATGCAAATGTTTTCAATGTCATTACAACAATCATCTGTTTTCTTTTAAACGAAGCACAGCTGATGCAAATGTTTTCAATGTCATTACAATAATCATCTGTTTTCTTTTAAACGAAGCACAGCTGATGCAAATGTTTTCAATGCCATTACAATAATCATCTGTTTTCTTTTAAACTGTATTTTATTAGAGGTAAGCCTAATGTTGTATCTATTTATAGTTACCATGGCAACGAATACGTCTGCTAAATAAACATACCCTTTAGTTTAATGTTATAGGCCTAACCTAAACGATGTTCACGGAAATTTGCAATAATAGTTATTGACGTGAGCGAACTAGGCCCTAGGCCTAAATCGATATTGAAATATTAAACTTTAATTTAGACCTGACTTATTTCTGAGGCATAGCGTTGAGATTATGGTTAATCCTTTAAACTGTATTTTTATTACAGGCAAGCCTAATGTTGTATATACCCTTTATTTAGTTGTTTAATGTTATAGGCCTAACCTCAAAACTCAATAATCCAATATTTATTATTGAAATCATAGCCCTGCTTATAATCGAACTTTAGCTCGGTCTCCTGGTACTTTGTATTAATGTGGAACATTAATACAAAGTGAAAAATTGTTGTTTTGTTTACATTTATTTTAATGAAAGAGCTGTTTTTTTTGTTTTTTTTTAGAAAAGTAAATGATTGAATAGTGTACTAAATAACTTAATAATAATATAAATACTTTAGAAAAAATCTTTAAATTCAAAATTTTTTATCAAAGTGAATTAAGGATTGAGAAAAATAAGCACTAACTTTAGTTTACAGAAAACATCAGAGCGTTATTGGTGCTGTACTACCTATCATGACCTAAATTCTGATATATAGTACTGTAGTCATTATTTGGAGAGTATATTATTTCATTTGGGAGAATATATTTGCTTTCAGAAAATAATTTGTTAGAATTGAAATGGCACATCAATACAGCAATACACGTTAGAATAAAACTAATGTAATGTTAGTTTTTTGTAGTTTAAACTTCATAATGGGGTTTACTTAAACATGAGGTACGTTACTATTTGGATCTTGAATTAAACACTGAGACATGGATATTCATAATTCATTGTGGTTGTGAATAGGAGCCGATGTAGTTAGGCCAGGTAGTAGCGCGGCAAGCCTCCATAAGGCCAATGCTATCAACTAAACTGTAAACGGACAATAGTCTGGGTTTACAAATAGAGTTGTTGGACAAACTGTGGGGCAATAAAACACGCGATATAAAGTAGTTCCTTGGAAAACCTATTAGGCTGGTTTGGTTTTATTATTAACCGTCAAAAGGATATGTTGTTCTAATTGACAAACAGAGTTGCGCGTAGGACATTTCAAATTAATCCAAGACAGGGCAAAGGTTACTGAAAACATAATTTCTTGGTAATTGTCTACAACAACAATTAATCTAAAACTAACAAAATTTGAATTACAATGTTTGTTATACATAAAATCATTTTTCGATTTATACAGTGTTTGATTCTAATTAAGTTTTTACTGTATGACATTTTTTTTTAATTCGCAGAAAACTCCGATGTATAGTTAGTAGGTAACAAAATTCTCCCCCATATTTTACTGGTATCAATTTTCTCGACTGAAAATCATTTTGCGTCTTGTTTATAAGCAAATATCTTTAATAAAAATGCATAATTTAAAAATTTTGTCACCTAAAAATTATAATTTAGGAGTTCATGAAAGATTTCTTAAAAATTACAAGAGATTATCTTCAAAGATGAAAGATAATTTATATTGAATAGAACAGAATGTTACTGTTTCGTCCTTGTATTGATCACCCTTAAATTGTTATATTAAAATGCTCGTTCGGAAAATTCCTTCAGGGGTTTCGTTATTTCTTTTAAGGTACAGAGAACTAAAAACTGAAGAAGGTATATAACGATATCGTAATTTATCATTTTATTGAAGCAGTAAGAATCAAATAAGATTCTGCGACTGATGTTTCTGAAAACATACACCAAATTTTGACTACACGTTGAAAGAGAATTTCTAAGTAGCACTGTATAAATCAAATTAATATATGTAGGCATCGTCTATCTATACTTCTATACTAATATTATAAAGAGGTAAAGTTTGTTTGTTTGTATGTAGGGGGTAATCTCTGGCACTACTGAACCGATTGAAAAAAATAGTTTTACTAATAAAAAGCTACACTATCCCTGAGTAACATAGGCTATAATTCATTTCGATAAAAAACTTTTTTTAAATTTAAATATTTGTTATTTTTGGAAAACATTTTAGGTTAGGCCGAGACTGATGAACCAACACACGTATTTACATTTATTACCATAGCAACCAATTATCTGCAAACAGATAAAACAGCTGTTTACTTCAGTGTTTCCATTAACAGCTGATTTCAAAATTTGAAGCAATTATTTTTGTATTTCTAGCTTTTAGGTTAGGGTTTTAAAGTGTAGACCTGAGCCTTGCTGGCTCTTTTAACCATTATTATAACTGGTGTTATGAAATATAAAAAATACATTAATTTGAACATTTAACATTATTTACCAGCTTAGTTTTGAGGTTATTATTAATCCTACGCATTTATTATAAATAAAACATAACATACGTTTTTAGACGGTTCCATTGGGGGTTGGCGTGCGGAGCACGCAGGGGTCTCCCCTAGTCATTTATAAGGTAATTAACAGCTTTTAAGTAAAGCAGAATAACAAACAATTTTGAAGTTAGAGTCTGTCTCACAATCAGTATAAAATAAATACACGACGTTTTTCTCCGAGTATAAATGACATTTCTCTATTACAAATAAATTCCTGCCATTCACGCAAAACTCTGGCCCTATTGCACATGCGTCTAGGTCACCGCTTCCCCTACCAACCTAGCCCGAAGCAAGTGCCTCTGTTATAATTAATCGCAATTTTCTTTAAAATATCAGAGGGTTCAATAATCTGTTTACATTTGCTTCGCAGCGAGGATTGGTGAGCAAAGCGAGCAGGGTTCGGAGCCCTCTAGTGAAAAATAATTTAAAATTAATACTAGCTAAAGAAATTAACAAACCAAATACATCTCGCTACCGCTCACATCAATCAATCTCACATTTGCTGTACGCCTATGCCGAACTTTTACTTTCAAAGCCAATGCCCTCTTAATTTGACGTCGAAAATAATAATAATTACTTAATAGAGGCAGCGGATAGTTTCGGTGTAAACGTCAGAAGTGACGAACGCTAAGTGGAACTTCACCCACATCCACTAGGCCTACCACTGCCTCTTGAATTATGCAAATCTTAGTCGTGCAGAATGTAGTATGTTGTATTTACATAGATGCATTCACCAGGTATAATACTCACGTTCTTTAAGTATGTTATAATGGCCGTGGATATTGGTAATGAAAACAGATTCAACGAACTCTGTTAGTAGTTGTGGCGTATTTAATGTGCACAGTTATCGATTTAACATACATTTAATGTTTATGAAGTTCCAAAGCAAACTGTGTACATTGTTGGGAGTAAATAAAGCTTGAAACCAATCAAATTGCAAGTGGATAAACAACGCTATAATTTATAATATATAAATGTGTACATTAGCTGGTGCATCCATTCACACAGGATGTCCAGTAAGTAAGCTGCTTAACATCGAAAAATTATTCTGCGTTAAGAATAAAGATTCGAGAATTTAGTTTTCTAGATACCAGCAACTTTTTACCAATATAAATATATACTTGTATATACTAGGGGAGACACCTGCGTGCTCCGCACGCCAACCACGTTACACCATTCTATACACATAATAAATAACTAATGAGCTTGACTTGTGAGAAAGTGACTTAGATCAAACAAAACCTCAACACAAAATCTCACAATAAATACGTTTACTAACCTCAAACGCGTTTCAACGACAATGTCGCCATCCTCAGTGATGCACGGGCTACAGTAACCAAACTATAACTGATCTAACAGTGTGACAACGCACCGTATAAATACCAAACCAGAAGGGGCCTGAGGATGGCGACATTGTCGTTGAAACGCGTTTGAGATTAGTAAACGTATTTATTGTGAGATTTTGTGTTCAGGTTTTATTTGATCTATACACCTAATGTTATGTTTTCTGTACAATAAAGGTTAGGATTAATAATAATCTCAAAGCTTAGATGGTAAATAATGTTAAATGTCCAAATCAAATTATTTCTTATATTTTATACCATCAGTTATAATAAAGGTTAAAAAGGTCTGTCAGACTTTAGGTTAAAATAAAGTTGGACAGAAATATTCTTTAGTTAGAAAAATGCTTTAGATGGAAGATGCTGTAATAATTCTTTAGATGGAAAGAAGCTTAAGATAGAAAAATGCTTTACATAGAAAAATGCTTTATATGGACATATACCTTAGGTAGACAAATGATATAATGTTAAATAATAAATATGCCATCAAAAATCAAATTTTGTTAATTTTAGAAATCATCAGTGTAATCGGAATTAAAAATAATTTCATTCATTGCATGAACGGAGCGTCTAAAACAAAACATAAAGCTTCTGCTATACTTACACCAGCCGAGCGGAGTCGAGCTGACCCAGTCCGTCGTGGAAATCCGTAGTAGTGGCTAAATCTAACAGACCCGCATCGTTCCGACATGTGTCGAGAGGATTCGCGCTCATTCCACCTCGCCATCAGTTAGTCTGGATTTCCTGCTACCACTGTACCAACTACCGTGAGTTGCAAAGTCATCATGGAAGAACAGACCGAACGTTCATTCTGGGCAGGACCTGTGACCTATGGCTATATCTACCCAACACGCGCAGAGTGGAGCGAGCAGGGGGCAAAGCCCCCTAGTATCTATATATATATAAGCGAAATACCACTCACTCACTCACTCACTGACTCACTCATCACGAGTTCTCAAAAACTACCGAACTAATTGAAATGAAATTTGGTATGTAGCTTCCTCTAGGGCCGCAGGTGCTCACTAAGAAAGGGTTTGAAAAAATTGGAAATTTCAGGGGGGTTTGGGGGGTAAAAATTAATAAATCACGATTTCTCAAAAATTACCGAACAGATTGGAATGAAATCTGGTTTGTAGCTTCCTATAGAGCCATAAGCGCTCGCTAAGAAAGGGTTTCAAAAAATTAGAAATTTTAGGGGGGGTTTGGGGGGATCAAAGTTATTAAATCACGATTTCTTCAAAACTACCGAACGGATTGAAATTAAATTTGGTATGTAGCATCCTCTAGCGCCATAGATGCTCACTAAGAAAGGGTATGAAAAATTTCGAAATTTTAGGAGGGGTTTGGGGGGATCAAAGTTACTAGAATAATAATTTCAGATCTTTTATTATTATGACAATAGTGCTTTTATTATTTAAGATATATATATATAAAAGCCAAATACCACTGACTGACTGAACACTTAAAAAGAATACAATTACGTTAAAAAGACTGAAAATACCAATCACCACGGGCAACGCCGTACGGGTCAGCTAGTAAATATATAAAAAAAGGATGTTTGTATGGATAATTATATTATTTTTAGTTTCATGATTTTTGGTATCCAAGTCGCTTCATAAAATGAAATAAATACAGGAAATTACTCTTGACAGACGACGCGATGGTGTACGCCAACCAGCTATACCCGTGTAGCGCTATAAATTATGTGTTGTGTTCTTTTTGTTATTAATGTGTTTGTGTTCTTGTGTGACGACCTGAAGAGTGATTAATATGAACTTGAAAATGAGATTACGGTCTCGAAACGGGTCGTAAGTAGGACAACACAACGGAGTCACAAGACGGACTAATAACCGGGTGAAATACTTATAGCAATTTCCTGTATTTATTTCAAATTATATTATTCTAGCAAAGATTAAGGAACAGAACCATGCACTACATATACGGGATGTTCACAAAGTCCCACCCCCTTAACTTTGGAACAAGTACAAATAAATAAATGAGCTTTGGGGTATCTCTATGTGACGCAGGGAGAAGAATTTTGGTGTAACCGAAATTTTCACTTCTTACCCCAAAATGGGGGGGTTGAGAGGGTAATTCGAAAAATCTTAAGTACAAACCCCCATCAAGTGATACCTCATTTTAAAGGGCTTGATAAATGAAGAAGAATGGCAGAAACTAATTGTCTCTATCTTAACCCTATCGAAAATGGCGGCTAGTCAAATTTTAAATGTCCTATGTTAACACAAATTTAATTACGTTACAAACATTACGCTTCATTGGAAAGGAATGTTATTTGATAAAATCAGAGGGTTATTAAAAATCTAGTATTAAACAAATATTTACACAATTTGGAATAAGCTTAAAAAGAACGAATAAACTTTTAGTTTCTAGATGCAGCAGGTAACAGTCATCTACGTTGAAAGCACTACTGATAATAATCCAGTGATAATAGTATCAAGTGATTTTGAGCATTTAATCTAAATTTAGAACTAAGCTAAGTCTTTAGCTTTATTACAAATGAAAGGTATTGTAACCTACCTAATTAATCTATGTTAATAAGAAGTTTTAAAATTTGACTGGCCGCCATTTTCGATATTGTTAAGATAGAGACCTCCAGTTTGTACCATTCTTCTTCATTTATCAAGCCCTTTAAAATGAAAAATCACTTCACGGGGGTTTGTTTTTAAGATTTGTGAATTACCCTCCAACCCCCCATTTTGGAATAAGGGGTTGAAATGGTCGATTACACCAAAATTCATCTCCCCTTGTCATATAAAGATAGATCGAAACACATTTATTTCTACTTGTTCCAAAATTAAGGGGGGTGCAGGGGGATTGTTTTGGGCACCCGGTATATGACGTGGGAAGGGGATGATGTGTACAAACAATAGTAAACTACTGTTATTAGTGTCAAATTTATGGTTTTCAAGGTCTCTCAGATGAATAGTGACACTCAAACAATTTTGTGCAGGAAAAACTAAAAATTGTTCCGTATTTAAGCAATGGCGTATTCACACTTTGGGTACTTTAGCCAAACATACTTTGAATAAAGGATTCTTTACATGTATAATTCCAACTATATCTACGGCATATTAACCGCTCGAGTATTCGTTGTTTCCTAACAAATTACCAATCTATCCCGACGCATTCCACAACACTGGCCTCTGTCCAACACACACACAGCTTGACATCAAATTAAAATGAATAATTTCCTCCGTTTAACATAATAACAAGGTCTAATGTAGCGTAGGACAAACAACTAATATAGTTTTATTTTATCGTAACCCGCGTCTTGTCTGTTAGTCCGTAAATTGGGTAATTATTTACAGCAGCTCTTTGTCTCAGAGACGATGTATTTTTAGCTTTCCAGTGGCGTAATTTAATGAATCTACACACAATTCCAAAGTATTACAAAGTAATGTTGTTGCTACAGATCTAAATAAATGACTGATAATTTTTGATAGCAGCATACACACAACGATCAAATGGTATAATGGAGCCCACGTATCAGAATTTAAGAACAATGAGAAAATGATTACACTATCGTATCACAGCCGTTTACCACAATCTATAAGTGTTGCCAAGTCAAACGGAAAAGACGAGTGTGGAAGATAGCAGGCTACTTCCTAAGGAGTAGTTAGTTAACTTCGTGCTATCGCTGCTTGCCTAAAACTACGGCCATTCTTACACAAGCCGAACTGAGCGGAGCGAAATTTTTCCAGGAGGTATTATCTCTGTGTATTTAAATGAGAGAGCGACGGACTGGGTCTGCTCGACTATGCTCGGCTGGTGTAAGTATAGCAGAGGCTTTATGTTTTGTTTTAGACGATTACGAGTCAAACAACCTCGCTCCGCTCATGCAATGAATGAAATTATTTAATTCCGATTACACTGATGATAAATAGTTACATAATAAATCATGTTTTTGTTAAGATTAATTTAACAGTCCATTTTAAACTTCTTCAATCTGAACTAGAACAACTTTAAAACCAATTAGTTTGTAAGTTTTTAAAAATCAGGTGTTTATGGTAATTACAGTCGAAAATCAGCTGTTCTAAAATAGATATGTTTTGTTGGCATACATACAAGGCTAACTTAACACCAATTAGCTGTATTTATTTTAAAATCAGGTGTTTATAGTAATTACAATCGGAAATGAGCTGGTTTAAATTAAGATATTTTCTTACTTTTAGCCTAATTACTTACATTTAAAGCAGTGTTTACAACATAAATCTTGGTGGTTTCTTATAGACAAAATGGTTTTTTCGGCTACTTTTAGAATTCTACGGAACAAATTAAAATTAAATTGGTGTCCTTGGAATGCGTTTCTTGAGAACATTAAAACATAATTGTATTGTCAAAGAACCGATTTACAAAAAAATCACGCGATCCTAATAGTTAAACAAAAAATCGCAGGGTTTTGAGTTATCAGTGATAAAATGCGAAACAAATTGAATAAATGGGAATTATTTTGGAATATATTTAAAAATAAAACATATTCCAATCTTATTAAAATTTATAAAATTGGTTTAGCAGAACTCCAGAAATAGACGTACAAAAAAAAACTCTAATCATTTTATATAATTATACAGTGTGCACAAAATAATACGGTTAATATTAACAGTTTAATATTTCCAGATCTGCTTTAGATAGATACATGTTCGACCTCTAATTTTAAAGCGCTTAACCTGAACTCTACAAGGATGTACAGGCTAAAAGTTTAGTAGGATTTACAGCGTTATAAACATTAACAAAGCTATTTCTCAACTTTTCTTTAATTTAAACGAGTTAATGCGTATTAAAATACAAATTTGTTTAACACAATACTAAACGTTCTCTGCAGAGTTGACTGAAAACGATTTATTACTTGGTTGTTGTGGTGTAAAGATATTGGAACAGCCATCCCGTACAGGGTGGTCTAGAAAGTAAATCTAAATATTTTGTAATTACGAGGCAAGAAAATTATTAGAATATCAAGTACGTTAACATAGCATTTAAAATGCTAGGAAATAAATTAATAAAATGGGACTTGATACACAGGATTTGTAAAATTAACAAAATATGATTTTTGATGGCATATTTAACATTATATCATTTGTCTATCTAAGACATATGTCCATATAAAGCATTTTTATATCTGAAGCTTCTTTCCATCTAAAGCAACATTAAATAATTTTATATCTAAAGAATTTTTTTATCCATAGCTTATTGTCATCTAAAGCATTATTAAAGCATATTATTTTTATCCAAATTACTTTTAAAGCATTTTTCTACCTAAAGCTTATTTCCATCTAAAGAATAATTATTAAAGCATTTTTCTGTCTACAGCATTTTTCT
>JAGFPH010001205.1:294469-308669 GCA_018207615.1 Philaenus spumarius
CCCCCCCCCCCCCAAACCCCTCTAAAATTTCGAATTTTTTTAAACCCTTTCTTGGCGAGCATCTATGGCCCTAAAGGAAGCTACATACCAAATTTCATTCCAATCCGTTCGGTAGGTTTTGATAAATCGTGATTTAGTAACTTTGACCCCCCAAAACCCATCCTAAAATTTCGAATTTTCGGAAACCCTTTCTTAGTGCGCGTCTAGAGCCTATAAAGAGTATTGGTGCCTAATTTCATGTTTGTAGGCCTCGTGGTTTTGGAGAAACTGTGATGAGTCAATGAGTTAATGGTATTTGGCTTTCATAAGTATAGGCCTAGATATTATACAGTAATGTTTTTAACTTAAACTAAGTACACTGTTGAGGGCTCCGTAAATTCGATAACACATAAATTAATACATCATGAATATATTTAACAGGCACCGTCGAGAAAATGCCGAATAATTTAGTCCGACATATCGTGAGGCGCTGGGATGTCGCAACATGCCAACAGGGCAGGGCGCCCAGCGGTTAGCTCCTACGTTCTTGTTTTCATATTAGCGTACGAGCAATTACATTAATTTTTATTACGGCTGGGTCGTGTACGAGGTGGTAATTTATCGTCTATAAAACACGGTTATGGCCCAGTTAAATTTGATGAAACAATAAAACTCGCAACTATTTCTTTTCAGTCAAAACAACAACAGTTGCTTATACGAAAGGTTTAATAGGGTTATTGGAAAGTGTATCGTTCGGGAAGACTTTAACAGGTGGTTTGTAGTGATGCGATAGTGGTGAAGTGTACTGTTCTATGTAGGCTGTTTCACAACTCTCTTGCATTACTTTTATGTATTGTAGACTGTGCCAAAGACAATTAATTCAAAATATCATTATTATCGAATTTCCATAGGAACAATGAGCTATTACAGTGACTCTCAGTGAGACCTAAGGTCGAGAGTAATCAAAGAGCACCGATCATGGCCCACGGAACACGTTCTGGGGTGTCATTAAACATTGTACATATACATCTACATATATATAATCCAAATACCACTAACTGACTCATCACGAAATCTCAAAATCCAAAAAAACGAATTGGAATGAAATTTGGTATGTAGCTTCCTCTAGGGCCATAGGTGCTAGCTAAGAAAGGTTTTTAAAAAAATACCAATCGGATTGGAATGAAATTTGGTATGTAGCTTCCTCTAGGGCCCTAGGAGCTCGCTAAGAAAGGTTTTTTAAAAAATCGAAATTTTAGGGGGGGTTTGGGGTGTTTGAAGTTACTAAAAAAAAACCACCGAACGGATTCGAATTAAATTTGATAAGTAGCTTCTTCTAAGGCCCTAAGTGCTCGCTAAGAAATATTTTCAAAAAATTCGAAATTTTAGGGGGGTTTAAGGGGGTCAAAGTTACTAAAGAAAACTACCGAACGGATTTGGAATGGAATTTGGAATCCCTATATTTAACTTTGATTTGTCTCTCCATGCAAAGCCGGATCGGGCCAGCTATTAAATGTGTATAGGCTACTGTAAATGTGTATATACAGAGTGTTCATAATGTCCCTTTAACTCCCTTTATTTCCCTTTATTATTTTTGTTATAGAAAATAAGTTAACAAAATGTTGTATATATCTTGTATTGCATAACAGGACACATTTTTTGACATATCTGGTCCCCCATGATTTTGGAGGGATAAGGAGGGGGGGGGGTAACAATTTCAAATATAAAGGTAGGTCATGTAAAACACCATTGAAAAACTCATTAAAAGAGAAACACAATGACGCAAACGGATTTTACCGTCACGCATTTTCCGTCATCCTTTACTATTTATAGTACACATGTGTATATAGCAGAGTATATATCTCTGAAATTGACATTGTGCTACCTCATTTCATAAATTGTGTTAAAATAGTTTACTTTGTAATACCTCTGAAATGGAGATTGTGCTTCCTAATTTTTTGAATTGTGTTATTTTTATCTTGTCACGTTTAAAATTGAAATCTAAAAAATGTTAAATAACATAAACAAGATTGTCTATATTCATGACAGTTTTCGCTTCTGTTCATTATTTCCAAAAAACACTAGTTTTTTAACAGCCGCCATTTTGTTTTTTTACTTGAAAATTTTGATCTCAAAAACGGATTGATGTAGTAAGTTTAATTTTGACATAGAGTTTTAAAACATATTAACCAAACTAAAAACAACTAATCGATTTTTCTCAACTATAAAATTCAAAATGGCGGTTGTTTGGAATTTTTATTTTGAAAATCTCGAAATTACAAGAGGCAAAAAGTTGTTATTGTTTTTAATTAGCAAAAATTATTTTTCAAAATTATGTTAGGGAAAAATTTACTGTGACAGACAAAAAATTGATCCTATAAAGATAAAAACTAAAAAAAGGAGGATTCACAATATACGTGTGGGCTGTTTAGAAAGTCGCCTTCACAATGTAACAGATAGTCAACAACCATAAATTGTCCGGGCATCGTGTAATTATTTCATACAAGTTTAATATAATTCCCCATCAATGCATACTAATTGTCGGGTTCTGTTAATAACGGGTAAAGCCGACAGGACACTTTGATTTATCGGTAATACAGATTGACGGGAAGCGGTCGGTAATGAAGTTGTCGGCCAACGCTGTCTGATAATAATTACTTCATTTTCATTATCTTTTTAGTTCAGATTTACCTGCGATCGGTTGCGTAACAGTCAATTTGTACCCGTACTTGGTAGTAAACGTTAGGGTTGTAAATATCTGAGAAAGACTGATAGTAATAAGTGTACCTATTAAGAATAGAAACCATCGATTAATACAGGGTGTGCCATAAGTAAAGTGCCAAACTTCGGAAAATGGTTCTATGGGTCGAAACAAAGAGAAAATCAAGAATAAAATTTTTCCAAAAACGCTTCGTTTTCGAGATATCCGCCATTTTGTTCTGTATTTACAAAATAATTCATATCTACAAAACGGTTTAACCGATTGAGTTCAAACATGGCATGCAGGTTAACCTAACAATGATCTATTTTAAGAAAAATAAGCAATTATATTCAAAATGGAGGCTGTTTGAAAATGTCAAACCTGAGTTACCCACACACCGTACATTTTAACAAATGGAACCCATCTCATTGTTGTGTTTACTGTGTTTGTATAGGATGTAGGGTTGCAAAACCAATTATTATCCATAATATTTATGATATAGAGCGACCGGATATGCTTTTAAATAACAATAGTTGTTAGACTCACCGCCAGAAATCCTTTGAAGTTTTATCTTCAATTAAAAATGTCACATATGAACACTACACCTGTGTCGGACATTTGTCTTTCATCGTCGGGTGGTCAAAACATTTAACACAAAATTACAATACACATTCAATATTCGCGCACAATAAAACATATAAACGTCCACGCAATCATGTCGTTATGCCGGCACTACTCAGTGCCCTGTGTAAAAAGGATGGCACTTGTTTTAATAGTAGTTTTAATTATGTACAAAATTATAATTTTTTATCTATTTTTTCGGGTTTTAAGAAACAAAATCCATATTTTAAAGTCACGCGTCAACAATATAAAGCGGCGCTGTGTTTATTGTTATCACATAAACTAAAATTTGTAATTATTTCCACAGAAACTGACGCTCATTCGGCCGAGATTGAATACTTATTGTGTTCGAGCAAAATGCCAAACCATAGATTTAAAGATGGTGTCCTAAACTGAACAAACTCTGTACTCAAATGTGTAACTATAGTTTTAGGACGTTGCAATATCAGGTGGGATACTCCTTCAGTTCACATCACTGGTTTTCAAAGTGCGTCTAATTGGCTAAAAATGCTTACTTCCTGTTTTTTCTTCTTTTTTTATCTTAGTAACTTCTTTAAAAAAAACACCAAATGTCTCCCGCCATGCTAGTTTACTTTCTTTAGCTTTTCCTTGAATGGACAACGTACGTCACAGGTGTTGTTTCGTGCAACAAATACACATTCTAAGGGTGGACAAAAAACCTGTTTGTCGAGCCACAAAAAGCTCGGAACAAGCACAACTAAAACACGGGTACAAGGAACCTGAAAACAATAAATCATTTCGAGTAACTGAAACGAGAGGAACATCGATGGCCAGTACATGATCCGGTCGTTGGTGGTTGTAAAGGTAGCCTACCTATTAACCATCTGCTGTTTTCTAGGAAGGCTAAAGTCAGCAAATTACAAATAAATATAGTCTTAGAGTTTTGGTGGTAGTACAGGAAGGGTTCACAGGACTTGTAGTAAATACAAGAAGAACGACACTGGTGTCATGTTTACCATTTCTTTTTAACGTGCACTTTCCATTTTAACTTTGCATCAAGGTTCATCCCAAGGTATTTCGCTTGATTTGCATATTATTGAGAGTTACAGGTAATGGTTCCACTGATTTATTAGTAAAGTTAATATGTGTAGACTTAGACTCGTATACTTTTATTCTCCATTTTAACAGCCATTCTTGAATATTATTTATGGCTATTTGCAGTTTGGGTGTTACTTCGTCTACTGTGTCACCGACTGCTAGGATCGCAGTGTCGTCCGCAAATGTGGCGGTCATTGTATTATTCACTTGCGGTAAGTCGTTTGTAAATAGTACGAATATGAATGGCCCTAAGACACTCCCCTGCGGCACTCCTGCTTTTGCTTCCTTTATACTGGAATAGACTCCTCCTTGTTTAACTCTATTATATCTCCCTTTGAGGTACGATTTAAGGATCTGGCCATACTCAAATGGCAGAGTTTTCTCTAATTTATATATTGGAAGAACTTCAACTGAAATATAGGAAAACGTACTGGTTAATTGGGAGAAAATCTCAGTTATCCATTCACAACAAACTCATGCTCTATAAACAAATACTGAGGCCGAGTTGGGTATATGGTATTCAACTGTGGGGATGCACCAAAACCAGCAATCAGAGCATTGTCCAACACTTTCATAATAAAGTACTTAGAGGAGTTGTAAATGCTCATTGGTACGCCCGTAATAGCGACATCCATAGAGATCTTGGAATGGATACAGTGGCAAGTGTAGTAAATAAATGTGCCAAAAAACATCAGGATAGGCTCCATCAACACCCAAACGTTGAAGCTGCTAAACTACTTCTTCAAGAGGGAAACATAAGAAGACTCAAAAGACTAAAACCTTTCGAGTTGCCTGAATAGTCAGCATAATGCAGAATTCATCAAACGAACACTTCGTGTAGAGGACACAGTGGTGCAATATTGTTAATCTTGCTAGATTCAAACGTTGTTAGTCAAAACATGACTAGTTCTTTGTTTAAAATTTTATTTGTTTATGTCTGAATAAAATAATTTAAAAAAAATGTTTACCATTGTTTCGATGCCTCTTTATATTACCTCTACGATATTTGTTGATTTATAAAATCCTGAAAATAGTTGACAATAAGAGTCAAGTTTTTTTCAGAATTTCACAATATTTTTGTTTTACGTTACGAAAGCAAAGCAAAGGTACCCAGAGCAAGATTAACAATTTATAACATAAATTTTATAATAAACTTCCAAACAAAATTAAAACTGTGATTAATTGAACAAATATTTGGACCTTCTAAAGGATTGAGTAATGACGATGCTGAGATCTGGTGCGACATGATCATGTGATGTGTGTGCAAGAAGCAGAGAGAGAGAGATAGAGAGGGGATAGTTTCGAGTTTTTGTATAGAAGAGAGTATGTAAGTGTAAAGTAGAATTACATTTTTGAAACGGCGAGAATGGAGTATTTTTTATGTGCAGAGTGTAAAATAAATCGTGATACTCCTTGATATAATTTGAAAAGATTGCTATATCAACGTAGGACCTCTGCCATACCTGTTTTAACACTTTTTCTGGTATTTAAGGGGGGGGGGGGTTACAAATATTGTCTAATTTTGAAAGAACGGTAAAGGGGGCAACTTTAATTTTCAAATGAAAACCCCTATCTTGTGACATATCATTGGAAAACCGTTTAAAAACCATGCATTTCTGTGTTAAGAAAATAAAAATCACCTTATGCGTTCATTCGTTAGCTATGCTCAAAACTGTTATTTCGTAAGTTATTTTTTATAACTTTGTATTATTTGACAGGCGGAAAGAAATAAGCAAAATCTGATCTAGGAACAGTGATTCACCGTCAGGAGGAACCTTAGAAAACCTATTTACAATATCGCAAAAACCCCTCCCCCTTCTACCACTCTATCTCAACAATTTGTAATGGACACATATGGCTTATGACACATCAAACTGAAGCCCTTTAAAAACCATAAATTTCTGTGGTAATAAAATAAAAATAAAATCATCAAAATAAAAATTACACTCTGTACGTTTTCGTCGTAATGCCATACAACTGAGCTACCCTGATCGCTCCAGATATTGGTCGCTATTATGTCACTTGTACGGTTTTACTGCAATTATTGAACTAACAGACTGAATATCTCGTCTATACGACATTGAAAACAATCTTAATTGTTATTTTGCAACCTTACAGTGGTGTTATTATTATTATTATTTTAAATTACAAGTGAAAAAACATAGACCAAGAACGGGAGTTGAACCCGGGACCTTTACGTTTCCGTCTTAATGCTCTACCAACTCTATGCTCTAAATATAATAATTTAATTTAATATGTTTGTTTGAGTTCTCTTTTATTCAATTAACTTTCCAAGGGTTTTTTTCTATTCTACTATTTCAATGTTCTGCCCTCAATAAGTTTTTTCTTTGATTGTAAATTTAAATGATCCTTAGCCCTTTTTTCTCTTTTAAATAAATTACAATTATTTATTCCTGTAACCTCAAAATATCATTGTTTTAGAGCTGGCGAAAAATTGTATTCCAACTTCGGTAGTTATTTTATGTTGTATTTTGAAGTTATGTTTTATTTTACAGTATAGTTTGGTGTTTTATACTTTCTTATTTTAATTTTGTACCTATTTTTATATATTTCAAGGGACAAAACTATATATCTACAAATATCAATTAAATAAAGAGTTCTTTATGGATTTTTCCATTATATAGTATTTAAAATATAAACCAAACGTACAGAAATTCTTGCGACATTAAGCCACTTTTCACAATTTAATTTTTTGCCATTATTACTGACTAATCTCTTTTATAAGCCCTGTCAAAATTATAATAAAAATATATAAAATATACATTAAACAAAGTTTTAGTTAATCCAACACAATACCGTAATTACATTTTAGCACAAGTAATATAAAATATAATTTACAATTATTATATTTCGGCAATATGGGGTAACGTGTATGTGGAGCCTTATTCTGCACTATAAAAAAATCATTTATGTATTTCTACACCAACTAGCAGATGAGATAAATTTATGTATGTGGGATTATTGCCCAACCTGCATATGCAATTATTTTACCATTGTATGCTTTTCATAATGTTGAGTAACTCTACCTCTCAACATACAATAACAACTTTCAAAGTTATTTCATAGTCGGAGTAACAAAATGCGGAAATATGTTTAAAATCGTTTGAAGTGAAAGCATTTTACGATTTCCCACGTTCCAAATTTACAAGGCTGACTGATATGGATGTTGTCACATTTCTTTTTAAATTGTATTTCAGATGGAATGTACGACAAAACTACAAAAATATCCATAAACGTCCTCCGCTATTTGAGTCCCTAAACCTCAATATATTGGGAAAAAGATAGATATACCGTTCAAGGTTTATTTAATGTAATATATTCAATATATAAGTTTTCACCTGAAGCAAAAGTTTCAGAATGTTCGTCTAAAATTCTTCTAACGATTACTATACTTTAGAGATTAAGTTAAAAGGGATAAATAAATTGAACATTTAAAAAAAAGAGATGTGACTGAAAAAAATAGGTTGAATGTTAAGGTATTGTGTAATCGTAATGTTTTATCTACAGTAAATTATCTATTTAAAATACAATAAAAAATAAACTTTACTAGAAACTGGCACATACTTTCTCACAAACTTATTTAAATTATTAACACGTCGCACATGTGAGCTTGACACTGAACACTATGAGAAGCGGCCGACACACAGTGTATGACAACCCCGTATTTTAAGAATTTTCAATACACAATGCATTGCATGCTTCGCACGCCAACCCCCGTATTGGGATAATTTTCAATACACAGTGCATTGCGTGCTTCGCACGCCAACAACCGTATTGGGGGGATTTTCAATACACAATGCATTGCGTGCTTCGCACGCCAACCCCCGCATTGGGAGAATTTTCAATACACAATGCATTGCGTGCTTCACACGCCAACCCGCATATTGGGCATATTTTCAACAAAACATGCATTGCGTGCTTCGCACGCCAACCCCCGTATTGGGAGAATTTTCAATATACCGTTCATTGAGTGCTTCGCACTCCAACCCCCGTCAGGAGAATTTGAATGCATGCATTGCGTGCTTCGCACGCCAATCCCCGTATTTGGAGTATTTTTAATACAAAATGCATTGCATGCTTCGCACGCCAACCTCCTTATTTTGAGAATTTTCAATACAAATAGCATTGCGTGCTTCGCACGCCAATTTTAAGCCTATGTTAGGAGAGTAACTAATAAATATTATTATTATTAGCTAAACGAGAATTTTTTGAAAGATTCTGTTTTTTGCATATGGTAGGATACATTAAGGGCTACAAATAAACCAATTATTATCAAAATCGTTAGAGCCGTTTTTTTATTAAAAAACTAATAACTGATTTTTGGGGGGATTTTGGCCAAAAAGGGGATTGTTTTTCAAAAATGTTCAAACCCTTTTTCGTGCATCTATGCAGGCCTAATTGACATATTTGGTGCAAATTCGTTCGAAATTGATGGAATAGTTTTCTCTTTAACTTTGTATACATACAGACATTTTGGAAAAACCACTTTTTTGGACTCAGGTGGTTCTAAAACGGATATTTCCACAAAAATATCAACATCGATTTTTTTTGCAATCACTATACTTTCTTTATACTATAGTATAGTGAGAAAGTAAAACGTAATACAAAATAAGGTTTTTCGTTTGAAATTTTACAGATGTTATCAACATTTATAAACCATCAATATTTTTAAAACTGAAATCGTTTTTAATGAAAGCTCAAACAAATTTTGTCTTTGCTAGATCAGCAGATTGATAAAGACAAGGAGTTTGAGATTGGACGAATTCAAGTCAACTTAAATTAATTTTACTAACAAGTCCAGTTCAGATTATGATAAACACACCTATACGAACTCTTATTAATACAGCAAAGCGATCTGGGAATCTTGATGCTAAATTGCATTAGAAAGAGCATCTCAGAAAGAAAAATACTGAATTGAACGTGAGCTTCAGGAATACGAACTGACTGCTTATAGGAGGAACTAGAGCTGGATATTTACAATAAGCTGTTTCTCTATAATCAGATATTAAAAGACATTTTTACGTATGGAATCCAGCTTTGCGGCTGTTCTAAACAAACTTAAAAATCATACAAACTTTCCAGAATAAAGATCTGCGGTGTATGGTTAATGCACTGCGGTTCATCCGCAATGGCAGTCCTCATCGTGATCAAGGGTCGGCTCTAGCTGTCGGCGATGTTGGCTGACACTCCATAAGACCAATGTTAAATTAAAATCCAAATTTTTCCTTTATTTTTGATCGGAAAATTATAAACGATATGTCATTTTAAAGCTATGGTCAATATGAATGCAAATGGCTTTTTAAAAATTAAGAAAATTATTTTGTTTAATATTTATTAACAATTTAAAACGTTGATTTTTAATATTTTTTTATGTTGTCACTATTAATTAAAGCGAAAAACTACCAAGCCATTCGCCTAAAGAATTTCGTTCCCAAGATTTTGGTATTTTTTTAAAAACGCTATTTGAAAAATTGCGGGTTTTAAATGGATTTAGGCTGAGCAATGTCCGCGTAACCTACCGCCGCTATATGGAGTCGCAGGTTACTTTCTGTTTTACTAGAGCCGACCCTTAAGATGAACTCTGTCGCAGAAGAAATGAAGAGATTTGCCTTGAAGCATGGATGTAGGCTTCTAAGTTACTGAAATTTAGTCGGAAATTTAATAGGAATTCGTAGAACCTAATCTTCCCTTGACATCCCGTCCTCCCTCATATCTTTTGTACACTATTGTTCCGATAGTCCTTATTTAGCTGATATAATTTAATGACGTAAGTATGGAAACTTGCTTTTGACTGTTATGTCAGTGTACAGCATCGTTCACATTATTTGTAATTGTTTGGTAATAACTCATTGTTATAACTTATTTATTTACTTCGTTTTAACATTTGTATTCTTCTAAATATATTTATTTATTCTTACAGTACCTCATTACGAGG
This sequence comes from Philaenus spumarius, assembly GCA_018207615.1. Classification (NCBI taxonomy): domain Eukaryota; kingdom Metazoa; phylum Arthropoda; class Insecta; order Hemiptera; family Aphrophoridae; genus Philaenus; species Philaenus spumarius. The sequence continues at coordinate 304,786 of JAGFPH010001205.1, forward strand.
TAAAACCGTATCGTTTTAATGCTTGATTGAAGGTTTATGCAATCTATTCATGATACACTCATAGGCCTCCATTCCCTAAATCATAAACAATTCGCTTATTTCAAATTTTTCTCTGGTTTATATTCTAATTCTGAAAAAGCTTTTATATTATCTGATACATACCTATTATATCTTGATTATAACCTATGTTAAATAGTTTTCTTTGCTTATTCTACTTTTGATAGAATCCCAAAATGTAAGTTTTCAAAACTTAAATTTAGTCAGCAAACCTTAATGCATATGAAGCCGATGTGTTTTTATTTATTTACTGCGTTTTAAGACTTGTATTCTGCTCAATATATTTATTTATTCTTCAAAATTGTTTTCAGTATCTCATTACTAGGTAAAAACAGTGTCATTTTAAGGAATATGTTTTAAGACGATTTCAAAGAATTCGAAAACAGAATGAATCAAAGTCTAGACCCGGCTTCTAAATTTGTAATTACAACTATGCTCAAGGATAATCTAGTAGTATAAATTCAATAATACAATCTCAGATTGTTGGAGCAACACTTATGGTCTCCAGAAAAGTGACACCAAGTTCACAAATTCACAGCTCAACAAGGTCAAAAGGCTTCGTCCTTTACAGGCGGCGCATTTCCTCTCGGCTTACCAATACGAGATCATCTCAGAACTTTAGCTGAAGAAGCCTGCATTTATACTTCCCGGCAAATCTCAAACGACTATATAGAAAGAAAGAAACAATATCGACAAAATATACTATACAAGTAAAGAACCGCTATAGCAAAAGTCATGTTAATTGAGTGATACATGAATGGTCTTCAAGCAATTAGGTGATATGAAGTATACATGCTTTGTGAAGTTAACACATATTTTTCATACTCACACAATAATAAGTGCAATAAATGTTTTAGTTTTAACATGCGAACTTATGCAACAACACAAATCTTGGTACTTGTGTAAAACATACAAGATTATTTATAAGCTGTGAGCTTACACTGTCTGTGATTCTAATGTTCTTTTCCTTACGCGTTTCGGTGCTTTTGCCCCATCATCAGATTTTCCAAACGATTTAAAACATTAAACATCAACAACATCAAAAACATGTACATTACCAGCGCTTATTTACTTCGTTATCTGGGATTCTCATCGCATTTAGGGGGTATACACGCAGCAGCTTGCTGATATCAGCATGCTGACAAACATCGGATTGTTTTGATATTTTCACAATCGTACATCAGCTTTACGTACTGCGCATGCGTCTGATCCCTTCCACATTAGCGCCTTCTAGCGGTCAATGCTCCCCAACTAGCAAACTCTTCAACTTGTAGCGCTGCAAGCTGATGCGTGTAATAGGCTACGCAACATTTCCATCGACATGCACATCAGCATACAGCACAGCAAGCTGCTGAATGTAATTGAAACTTTTGACTGAAAGTAGAGTTTTTCATTTGATAGTTCATGTTCGTTCAACTTAAATGCTCCATAAATTTCAAAATTTCTCCATAGCGTCCACGTATTAGCCTTTTTCACATATTTGTAAGGGTGTAAAATTAAAGGATCTTAATATCGTCATATTGGCTATTGTCAATTAAAATTGATAGATCTTTAGAAAAGCACAAATTTTTGTGTCTTGTATATTTTATGTAAAATTAATGATTTTTGAGATATTCCGCATAGAACATTTTGAACGGCCACCATTTTCAAATGTGGTGGTTGGTAAAATCTATTTTGTTGTAGTTAGGCTTTTATGCTACCCTATACATTTATCAACTTGTAAAAGTTGAAACAAAACAACGACTTTGTGAACATATATTATTTGGTCACTATCGTACAAGCAGACTGGGCACTGGGGTTGCCTCCCCTAGTAGACAACAATTTATTATTATCTTCAGTACAATACTAGCACTGCTCGAACAAGATGGCTGCCTCTTTTGAATCTAAAAGGTTTATGTTGAAAGCAAACCAAAACACCAATAAATAAACGTACAGCAGACAACACAAGAGCTAACTCTCCTGATGTCCTCAGACCCGTTGTCTGAAGCGACCAAAGCAACAGAACTGCATACTTGATCTTATCGGCTTTACAGGATCATTATTTTATTGTACAACAAAGTCTAGGCCCGAAGCGACGACCAAAACACGACTCGGTCCCTTTCGCCGCTTCCAGATACATGTTTCTGTTCGATAACTTAATCCACTGCAATTATGATTTCATCTTTGAGACTGAAAATACGTTATCTGTTTTTAATTTCGAGTTAAACAACTCAATTCAGATTTATCTCGCGATAAAGAAATAATAAAAGGTGAAATTTATTAAGTCGTTCTGAACGGACTGAGGTAGTCGGTAAATTTCACTGTTAAAATTTGGAAAATGTTTGATAACTTTCTTTATGATTGGAAAGTTTATAATTCACTCATTCCGTGTTCTTTAGAACGTTTCAATGCAAAAATAGTAAAAAGATTATTTTTGTAAAACGCAATAGAATTTCATCATAAAATATTGAATGATAGAGATTTATTTAAAAACTAGCTGACCCGTACGGCGTTGCCCGTGGTGGTTGGTATTGTCAGTCTTTTTAACGTAATTGTATTCTTTTTAAGTGTTCAGTCGGTGAGTGGTATTTGGCTTTTATATATATAGATCTTAAATAATAAAAGCACTATTGTCATAATAATAAAAGATCTGAAATTATGATTTTAGTAACTTTGATCCCCCCAAACCCCTCCTAAAATTTCGAAATTTTTCATACCCTTTCTTAGTGAGCACCTATGGCCCTAGAGGAAGCTACATACCGAATTTCATTCCAATCCGTTCGGTAGTTTTGAAGAAATCGTGATTTAATAACTTTGATCCCCAAACCACTCTAAAATTTCGAATTTGTTCAAACCCTTTCTTAGTAAGCACCTATGGCCCTAGAGGAAGCTACATGCCAAATTTCATTCCAATCCATTCGGTAGTTTTGAAGAAATCGTGATTTAATAACTTTGATCCCCAAACCACCCTAAAATTTCGAATTTTTTCAAACCCTTTCTTATTAAGCACCTATGGCCCTACAGGAAGCTACATACCAAATTTCATTCCAATCCATTCGGTAGTTTTGAAGAAATCGTGATTTAATAACTTTGATCCCCCAAACCCCCCATAAAATTTTGAATTTTTTCAAACCCTTTCTTGGTGATCACCTATGGCCCTAGAGGAAGCTACCTACTAAATTTTATTCCAATCCATTCCGAACTTTTGAAGAAATCGTTTATTAACAACTTTGATCTTACCAAACCCCCCTAAAATTTCGAATTTTTTCAAACCCTTTCTTAGTGAGCACTTATCGCCCTAGAGGAAGCTACATACCAAATTTCATTCCAATCCATTCAATAGTTTTGAAGAAATCGTTTTTCAACAACTTTGATCCCCCCAAACCCCCAAAAAATTTTGAACTTGTTCAAACCCTTTCTTAGTGAGCACCTATCGCCCTAGAGGAAGCTACATACCAAATTTTATTCCAATGCATTCGTTAGTTTTGAAGAAGTCGTTTTTTAATAACTTTGATCTCCCCAAACCCCCCTAAAATTTTTAATTTGTTCAAACCCTTTCTTAGTGAGCACCTATTGCCCTAGAGGAAGTTACATACCAAATTTTATTCCAATCCATTCGTTAGTTTTTAAGAAGTCGTTTTTTAATAACTTTGATCTCCCCAAACCCCCCTAAAATTTTTAATTTTTTCAAACTCTTTCTTCTTGAGCATCTATGGCCCTAGCGGAAGCTACATACCAAATTTCTTTCAAATCCATTCGGTAGTTTTGAAGAAGTCATGTTTTAATAACTTTGATCCCCCCAAACCCCCCTAAAATTTCGAATTTTTTCAAACCCTTTCTTAGTGAGC
>JAGFPH010001206.1:34770-47899 GCA_018207615.1 Philaenus spumarius
CCCAGCCGCTACCCCGTGCATAATCCGTGCCGTTACATAACCCAGCCTCTACCCCGTGCATAATTCGTGCCGTGACATAAAACAGCCGCTACCCCGTGCATAATTCGTGAAGTGACATAACCCAGCTGCTAACTGGCCATAGTTGCTTCTAGGCGTAACTAGCTAAAATGGGAAAAGTGAAAAGCCCGGTGGCTCGTATGGCGATTCCATGCTGGATGATGTTAAGCACACTTTTCTCTTTTGCGCCAGATGTGCGGAAGAAAGACGGGACACCGAGGAAAGATTGGCTTGTTTACACCGGCCAATATAGTAGCGAAGATGCTGCTAAATGAGGAATCGTGCAACTAGGTTCAGCACCGAATTGATTCTACGACAAAAGACCGCAGAATCCAGACGGTAGAACTGACACCAGGCAGTAAGTAATAGAGGAATCCTGTTATGGCCATGAAATCTACCACTATGCAGTATTGCTAATAGCGGCCCCAGAGTGAAGGTAGGCCTGCAGAATGGATGGAGATTAGGGTTTAGTGGGTATACAGAATGAACCGGTAGTCCCACACGTGCTCTCTGATGGTGCCTACTGCATTCCCCCTAACTCGGAAAAAAGAAGAAAATATCCACGCCTTGTTAGCGAATATCCATAGGCGAGATTAGCTATTTATGTGGCTGTTATGGTGAGATCTAAAATCAGCAGTGGCAAATGAGAACCGATTATGGTCCCCAAAACATTATAGGATGTCATTAAAAGGGTTTGTGTATTTATATGTTCAAACTCTTACAGACGCATTTTACGCAGATTTGGTCCAAACTTGGTACACACGTTGGTTTTCTAAGTAGCTCGGACGAGTTCGTTGGTAAAAAATCCAAGCAATTTTTATTTTGTTACCACAGAAATTCGTGTCCTATAAAGGGTTTTAATTTGATGTATCAAAAGCCATATTTGTTTATTAGACATTTTCGAGATGGAGATGAAGGGGGTTTTAGGATTTAAAAAAAAAGTTTTCTATGGTTCCCCCTAATGGTGAAGAACTATCCCGAAAAAATCATGTCCATCTCTTTCCTTCTTGTAAATAATATTAAGTTAAACAAATGACTTACAAAATAACTTTTTGAACGTAGAGAACGAATTCGTTAGCTAATTTTGTATTTTATTAAAACAAAATTCATTATTACTTTCTCACTATAGGCCTACTATAGTATAGAGAAAGTATAGTCATCGCAAAAAAAATGTATGTTGAGATTTTTGTGAAATATCCGTTTTGGGACCCCCTGAGTCCAAAAAAGTGGTTTTTACATAATGTCTGTCTGTCTGTATGTATGTATGTATGTATCTATGTATGTATACAAAGCTAGAGCGAAAACTACTCGATCGATTACGATCAAATTTGCACCAAACATGTCAATTAAGAACCCTCTTTTTGGCCAAAAAAACCCCAAAAATCAGTTATTATTTTTTTATAAAAAAAAAACTGTTCTAACGATTTTGATCAAATTTGGCTTATTTGTAGCCCTTAATGTACCCTACCATAAGCAGAAACCCTTATCTTTCTAAAAATTCTTGTTTAGCTAATAATCATAATAATTTCAGATTTTTTGGGGGTTTTTTGGTCAAAAATGGGGTTTTTTTTTCAAAACCTTTTTTCGTGCATCTACACATTCCTAATAGAATGTACAAATTTGTTCGAAATCGATCGAATAGTTTTCTCTTTAGCTAGTAATAATAATATTTAATAGTTAATATCCTACTTTAATATCACCTCTCCTACCCCACCTACAATTATGAAGTCACAGTGAATCTGTTTAATAATTTAAATATGTTTGTGAGAAAGTATGTGCCAGTTCCTGGTACCGTTTATTTTTAAATGGCTCTAATTTGACAAGCCATGTATGAATTACGCATTTTTGAAATGGAGTCCTAGGAAGGGGAAAATGGGTTTTGGGATTTTACAAATAGGTTGTCTAAGGTTCCACCTGACGGTAACTGTCCCGCGATCAGAATTTGCATATATTTTTTAAATTATAAAGGTGACAAGTTTTTGAGAAATCACCCTGTCTACTTATCCTTCGAACACAGTATACAACAGCTTTGATCCTTTGAGACCACAGATGAATGAAAACTTACATGTTCTTAAACTTAATGCAAAACATGTTCATGCGGATATAAAATCCCAAATCACCTTATTTTTGTATCTTCAACACTTTAAGCTGAAACTAATGAGTTTACATATTTACTATATTTTCATAACTTTAAACTGTAAAACTTAGAAGGTTGACTATTTAATTAGTTTCTTTTTCTTCTATTCATAAACAATTTGATATTTAAAAACCCCGAACATAATAGTTTCTAATTAGACCGTAAGCTTATCTTTTTCAAATAATTTAATTAGAGACGCAGCTGCATCATTACAGAGAAAATGGAAGAAATATAATTAGCGAATTAAATATTTAGCTACAAGAATCTAGAGAATATAAAGAAACATGTTTATAGAGAGCTTACTTGTATCTTTCGCTAGCTTGTGTCGCGAATAGCTTTTTACAGAAAACGAGGATGCAGATTAAAATACGGTATTTGTATATTTAATATACAGAGTGTTTCGCTAGAGGTTGGTACAAAAATAAACGGTATCAGTTAACTGACACAAACTTTCTCCCAACTTATTGTAGTCAAAATAATATTGTTTTTAATCATTTTATTTACTACTTTTTAGAACAAAACAAAACAAAATAATATTCTACCTACGTCAATCGTATAAAAAAGTTATTGTCCCAGGCGGGATTCGATCGCGCGACCTTTGAATTACTGGCCGTCCTCGCTACCGTTGTGCTACCTCGTGCGGCCGTCGCCATGATGCTAGATTGACAACATAAACTTGTTTATTTTTTAACATTTCCCCATAATTATGAAACGCCGAAGTTTTGATAAAAGCGGGTGGTGTCATTTTGTTTGGCATCTTAAGCACTATAAATACTGAAAATTTGATCAAAATCGTTAGAGCCGTTTTTGAGAAATTTGCATTTTTGTCGTTTTTTATTGGTTTTTAGGGGTTAATTACCCTTAAAAATTAAAAATTCCAAAAAATGAAAAAAACGCCTTTAGATATTAGAGTTTAGTACCTACATACCAAATTTCATGAAAATCGGACCAATAGTGTCCCCTCTGGTCGTGTATACATACTGACACACTGACAGACAGACACCACGTTAAAAACACTTTTTTGGGTTCAGGGAGCACCAAAACAAAAAATTCCACTACAAATATTTTTGGGTTCAGGGAGCACCAACACAGATAATTGCACTAAACAATTTTTTGGGGTTCTGGGGGCACCAAAACAGATAATTCAACTGAAAATTCAAATTCGAACATTTTTACGAAAACAATACTTTCTCCATATACTACGTATAGGGTGGAGAAAGTAAAAAGCGAAAGGTTTAGCAAATTTCCATAATTCAATTGGTATGTTTTACGGTTGAAATTCATAATTTGAAAAATTGGTCTACTCACGAAGGCACTGAATAGCTGCCAGCGTGTACGAAATATATTTGTAGAATTTGTTTGCACCAAAGCCTCCAGTTTCGACTCACACTCTACTTCGTTCCACTCGCAGTTGTAAACCACCCTTTGCTAGTTGCACTTCAACCTTGCGGCCTCGGGTTATGGACTACTTCGCTTCGCTTGCAAGTGGATTTTGAACTGGGGACTTTTATGGTATTTTACGTTTTGATTGATTTTGGGGGAACCAAACAAGCTGTAGACCTAAAGTCGTGTAAAAAGTGTGCAGATAATATCGCACATTTATGTTTCATTAAAGTGCGAAAAATTTACTTCCGGTCAAAAAACCTGCTTCCGGTTGTTGGATTTGTTTGGCTAACAAACTCGTCCGAGCGACTTAGACAACCAACGCGTTGCCAAATTTGGTTCCGATCTGACTGAAAATGCGGCCGTTAGAATGCGAACACAAATATACAAATAAATATAAATACAATTATTTTTAATGACACAACAAAACGTGTTCTGGGGACCATGATCGGTGCTCATTTACTACTCCCTGCCTTAGGTTTCAAAATAAGAGTCAATGAAATAGCTCTTATTTTCTATGGGTAATCGCTAAATCTGAGTAAATAAAAACTGTGTGTAGGCTTATGGAATAAAACATCAATAAATGAAAACCTCTAAAATAAACTTTAGCAGGAACTGGCACATACTTTCTCACATATATAAATTATGAAACAGATTTACTGTGACTTCATAATTGTAGGTGTGGTAAGAGAGGGGATTTGTTAAAGTAGGAGATTAAGTAATAAATATTATTATTATTATCTAGAGAGAAAACTATTAGATCGATTTCGAACAAATTTGCACCAAACACGTCAATTAGGCCTGTATAGATGCACGAAACAAGGTTTTGAAACATTTTGATAAACAACCCCCTTTATGGCCAAAAAAACCCCAAAAATCAGTTATTATTATTATTAGCTCAACGAGAATTTTTAAAAAGATGCTGTTTTTTGCATATAGTAGGGTAGGCCCTACATTAAAGGCTACAAATAAGCCAAATTTTATTAAAATCATTAGAGCCGTTTTTTTATAAAAATATAATAACTGATTTTTGGTTTTTTTTTGCCAAAAAGGGGGTTGTTTTTCAAAAAAATTCAAAACCCTTTTTCGTGCACTACATACAGGCTTACTTGACATGTCTGGCGCAAATTTTTTTGAAATCGATCGAATAGTTTACGCTCTAGCTTTGTATACATACAGACATATAGACAGACATTTTGTAAACCACTTTTTTGGACTAAGGGGTTCCCAAAATGGATATTTCAACAAAAATCTCAACATCGGTTTTTTTGCGATCTCTATATACTTTCTCTATACCTACTATAGTATAATGAGAAAGTCAAATGTGTATATATAAAATAAAATGCAAAGTTAAAAACATTTATTTAGTTTATGATGAACTGAAAAAAAACTAATTCGTTTGTATAGAAGCGAATCTAAAAAGTACGTTTTAAACAGATTTTTCAAAATAAAAATTATTCGATCCGAAGTTGAACCGCTGGCGTGAGTTGAGTGAATTTCCAAAGTTTATTTGTTTTAGGGTTTTAACAAAGTACTTGAGGTATTGGTTGACTCACGAAGTGGCTGAATAGCTGCCTGCGCGTATGAAATAGGCTACTAGTAGTAGAATTTGTATGCACCTCATCCCCAGCCCCAGCTCATCCACTTGTACGTTCCGCTCGCAGATGAAAAACTAGCTTTGCGAGTTTCACGTCGACTTTGCGGCCATAGATTAGGGACTGCGATTTTGCACCAAGACCTTAAAGCCTCGGATTTTGGACTGCTTCGCTCGCTCGCTGTGGACAAACTCACTTCACGAGTTAGCATTCCGGCCGTCAGCCTTGGACCAGAAGCTGCCTCACGGTAAAATCGCAAGGACGTGGGTGGGGCCTAAAGCGGGTCGCCGGAATACTACATCCCGGAAAACTACCCCCCCCCCCCCCCAAGCAGGTTCCTACGTCATTTTGACGTCAGAGATCGGGGGGGGGGGCAGTTTTCCAGTCACGCACACTCAAGTTTCGTTATAATTAGAATTAAAAAAATTTGGAGAACGGTTGACCCTAAAGGCCATCCCTGTAACTTCCCGCTAAGTTGAAATAATTTTTTAAGTATTATTGAAAAATTCAATAGAGAGAATCGATTTAATAAGCAATTATGTGATTATTAATAATATATAAATTTATGTATATTTTTATATTTCTTCAGGAAAATATAATTGAGAAAACTAATCTGATTAAAACTGTTTGAACTCAAAAATGTAAGTGTTTTATTGTGTTGTGCTCTCAGAGCTCAAAAAGTAGCTGTTCGGTCTCAAAAGTATGATGAAAGTTTGATAAACACTATTTTTGGAAATTTTGAACTGCCATAACTTTTTAATGAATCAACCGATTTTTATGTGATTTGCGGCAATCGATGCAGTTTTTTAAGTCCATTGAAAGAATCAACAACAAAAATTTTTCAGATGAAAAGTTTCGGAGAAATTGAGGAAAAACACTTTTTTTTATTTTTTTCGTTCACGATATCTCGCGAATGAATCAACCGATTTTTATGCGATTTGCGGCAATCGATGCAGTTTTTCGAGTCCATTGAAAGAATCGACAACAAAAATTTTTCTGATGAAAAATTTCGGAGAAATTGAGAAAAAACACTTTTTTTTATTTTCTTTCGTTCACGATATCTCACGAACGAATTAACTGATTTTGACCGGACTGGTAGCGATCGACGTCGCTTTTTAAGGTTAAAAGCTGATTAGATTTTGAAATTGATTGGTAAAGCCGTTTAAAAGTTATTCCAAAAAAACCTGATTTGAAAGAAATTTATTTCTTAGTTTTTTCGAAATTTCTCAGAACCTACCGGTCCGAATTAGTTGAAATTTTCAGGAAATCTAAGTTTGATGGAACTCTTTAGAACGCCGTTTTGTAGGATCCAATCGGTTAAGCAGTTCAAAAGTTATAAGCGGGACACATACTTACATACACACACACACACACGCACACACGCACACACACACACACACGCACGCACACACACACACACACACACACACACACATACAGACAGGGTGACACCCTCTCGGGAGTGGTCAGGGAAGATTCCTAGGACCTTAAAACGTCGAGATCTGATGAATACTCGATTTTCGAAAAACGGGGTGAAACCAATAACTTCCCGATTTTAGAAAATTTTCAATTTCTTAGCGGGAAGTTAAAACTAGAGGACTAACCTAAACTTTTTAGTCACAGTATGTTGTCGATAACAGTATAATTGTAGGAACCTGCTTGGGGGGGTAGTTTTCCGGGGGGTAGTATTCCGGCGACCCGCTTTTGCTAGGGGGGGTCGTATTCCGGTCGCGGACACGGCGCCCACATTGGTTAGTTGGCAGATTTCGTGACGTCACGTTTCACCTGGGGGGTAGTTTTCCGGGGGGTAGTATTCCGCATCCCCCCTACAGCCGCACCTTCACTCACTGGGTCATCATCTCCTCAGTACCCTCCTGTCTGCTGCTGGTAAAGTTCAGTGTATATTTTTATCCATTTTTTTTCTTTTCTTTTTTTTTTTTTGTTCCAAAACAGGGGTTTTCGAGTGATTCATACGTCCTAGGTGGGGACTGGATTATTGATGGAGGGTCCTTAATGGGAAGGAAACAATCCCGACTTTAAACCTAAAGCTATGGAAGAAGTTCTTATTAATTGCTTACTATGGCAATGACAAATATAATATACGAATAACGAAAAAAGCTTTACCAAATTGGCTGCTATGGCAATGAATGTAAATTCAAGAAACCATTGCCGTATTTCTAAATAGGCTGAGTAGGCTGTAGCCTAGCGAGCGGCAAGCTTTTAAGGGCGGAAATTATAATTTATTTTTAAAACTGAAAACAGTAAAAAAATTTTTTTATGTGGCTTAAATGTAGGCTATAGCTTACGAAAATATTTTACTTAAAAATTTGTTTTACTCTTCCTACTTTCAATGATCTAATATGAATTCACAGCACTCAGGCTTGTTACGTAGTTTTCATGTAGCCTGATTTGATCTGTGGATAGAACAATAAACTACGAAAAAACAACATAATAAAGACAAAAAGGAAAGTTTATCCTGACGAAGATCAAAGTGGAGAAATGAATTATGCCGGAAGAGACGACCTAAGAATAAATACGTTTCTATTGATAATAGACTCTTTTACTGATGAGTCCAAGAAGAGACGAATAGCCTATAACAAGTTTCAAGACAGGTTTTACTTCTTCAGTTGTATGAAAACAAGAAATGAATCAAGGAAAAGGCAACTAATCTCAACCACACATATATACATACACCTTGGATTCTGATTTCATTGAAGAGTACATCCATTTGCAAAAGTACTTTGTTGCAGGTGCAGGGATTGAGCACCCAGCAGAAAAATCGTTCTAATGAATTTCAAAAATTTCTCCGATGTAATTCCCTAGAAGATGTGTACGTTATTTTGGACATCGCACTAAGCATAAACCTATGCATATCTGCTACAAATTGCACTGGAGAACGTAGTTTTCCTGCCTGAGAATAGTTAAAAACTATCTTCGAACCAGCATTTCTTAAAGAAGGTTGAACTCATTTTGTTTACTGTTTATTGAGGCAAAAACTACGAAAACAATTTCGAATGAGGGCATTGTAAATGAGCTTTCTCAAAAAATCCCGCAAGAAAGTGATGCATATTTCAACACGAATGAAGGTGCAAAATGTAATTAATGTGTTGGTTGTTTAATTTGTTTGTATATAAAATTTTGTTGTAGTTGGTAGCTATACTTTAATCCCAATACGAATAATAAATCAATAAAACTGCGGTACATTTTATGTAGCCTAAACTTCATTATCCTTATCCAGTAGAAGTTAATTGAATAATAGTAGGCTACTTTATTTATGTAAAAACATAGAATTTTTATGGTAAAACTATAACTTATGGTAAAAACTCGTGAATTTGATAAATTTACAATAGCCTACCAAAGTGTATAAAGTGGTTGTTACGTTGTTAGTATATTATAACTTAAGACAGATTACCAATCGTAATCTTTCATCTAATTTACAACGTTAAAATTCCCTTAGTAAGCATATTTTGTATCATCATGTACATTAATAATAATAGGACCTATGCAAAAACAATAATTCGAAAACGAAAAAAATAGGCCTAACCTATAAAACAAAAATACAGATAAACACACGAATATGTAAGTATGTTTTAGATTTAGTAGCTAATAAACTCATTTGAGGTAGGTATTTGTGCTTAATTACTGTGTGAAATTACCAGCTTAAAATAACCTAATTTGATTGAAATCTCGTTTGCAATATTGCCTGTAAGAGCATAATTTCCAATAATAAACAAATCAACTAATAGTAAAGCCAAAGTTTAAATAAATCTTTGCAAATAGCAGCATATTACGGACCAGATCAGAAACTGTAACATTCAATTAAGCGTGTAGGTAGCAGCACCTCCCAGGAAAATAATTGTAATTATTCCAAAGTTTAATAAAATCTTTGCAGGTAGCAGCACATTACGGTACAGATCTGAGAAACACCTGCCAGTGCGTATCGAATTACTCGAATTACGCACGTGGAGCGCATTCTAGTAGTTAAAGTATCGACTACTATCAACATGATTTCAATATTTGGCAGAACCATTGTCAAAATAAATCGACAAAAATACTTTCCTAATTTTCCTCAGTGAGGCAGCACTTTTTTTGTCCCGCCTAACTGAGAAAAATGGCAGTTCCGGAATATGACTGTTGTATCCGTAAGGTGCTGTCACCTGGTAGATAAACGTTAAACTATTTATAGTTATTTCCCTCCAGGGATGCATGCGGAGTGTCTCTGTCCGTTACACATGGTACATGAGTGTTGTATAGCTTCTCAGGATAGGCTGGCGGATACACTCTTGTGCCTGTGTTCGGAGCCAGAGTGACTTCCTTCAAGTTGAAAAGTGCTGCTACCAGCTTTGAAATTGTGAACTATTATTTATTCCTACAGCAGGCGCTCTCTAGTAGTTAAAGTAACAACTACGATCAACATGATTTAAATATTTGGCAGAACCATTGTCAAAAAAGATCAGCAAAATAGTAACCTACTTTTCCTTAGTGAGACATCACTTCTTTTGTCCCGCCTCACTGAGAAAAAATGACAGAGCACCGAAATTAAAACTGTTGTATCCGTAAGGTGCTGCCATCTGGTAGATAAATTTAAAACTATTTATAATTATTTTGCTACAGGCCGTAAAGTGCTGCCACCAACTTTAAAATTGTAAACTATTATTTATTATTCTAATAAATAAATGTTTTGGTAGATTACTTTATAATAAACTAGCTGTTGTACCCGTGGCTTCGCACACGGTCCAAAGTTTCGCCGCATAGTAATTAATGTTTATTCACCCCGATCCGGCTTTGCTCGGATAGACAAATTAAAGTTAAATGTATATTAGCAATAAAAACATATCAATAAATATAGTACACTATGTGTTTCTTGTGGAGATTTTTAGTAACTTTGACCCTCCAAACCACCCTAAAATTTAGAATTTTGTGGAAACTTTTCTTAGGGAGCACCTAGGGCTCTAGAGGAAGCTACATAACAAATTTCATTCCAATCCTTTTGGTGTTTTTTTTTCTAGTAACTTTGACCCCCCCAAAAATCCCCTAAAATTTCCAATTTTTGAAAACCTTTCTTAGCGAACGCATATGGCCCTAGAGGAAGCTACATACCAAATTTTATTGCAACCCGTTCGGTAGTTTTGGAGAAGTCGTGATGAGTGAGTGATTCAGTCAGTGAGTGGTATTTGGTTTTATATAGCCTATATATAGATTTGAACTGGTTAAGAATGCCTGTAAATACTTGTACATTTAAAATACTTACCGGTAGCTCAGGTGAAGGAGGATATTCAATATGATAGTGGATCCTTAACACATTCACTGCTAAGCAAGTTTCGTATTTCCTATACTATAAGCTGACCTTTTATTTTTTATATTTATAGTCTAAATTAGTAGAAATCATTTATTTTTTTATTTTTCAACCTTTCTACGTAATAATTACTGATATTTTAAAGCGGACGTACATGTTCGTCCATAGCACATAGGCTTAAATTTGCTAGAAAACTATATATAAGATGGAAACAGTTTCATGCGACAATTATGAGTGATGGATTTTAAGGTTATCCATGACTAAATCATACTCTATGATAAAACCTTTATTATTCAATTTTTACATTGAAATATTTTAAATACAATTGACTGTTTAACATACAACAAAATTACACGTGTGACTGTTAAAGTGACGGCTTGTGTGTCGATTTATGTAGGATTACCCATGTATAAATCGGAATCTATGATAAAACCTTTATTATTAATTCCTTTTACATTTTAATAGTTTACAACATAATCTAGAAATACTGAAATCGGCCTAGGCTAATGTTAAACGATTGTTGTTAAAGACAAAGAATGCATTTAGTTGACAGAAATTAATAATTTAAAAAATACTATTTAAAAAGTAATAACTTTATATAGGCATATATTTGGAGATTTTTAACTTGGTAAATGTGTATTATTATAAAGATTATTTAGATATGATTTTGTATAACTGTATGCATATTTGTGATATTTTTGTTATTTATATATTATATTTTTAATCAAAATACCAAACTCAATTTATAGGAATATTATAACTGTTGTATCCGTTCTTCGCACGGGAATAATTCATGGTGTAAGCAGAAAAGTATAATAGAATCAGTCTGAGGGTAAATGTTGACAAATTGTAACAAATGAATTTAAAAATGTTTATATTTACGTGTCACTTGTGGTCGAGAATTGTCAAAAACCTCTGACAGAATAACGTGTTTTTTCATTAAACAACATGTTTTGACTCGTCACTCACTTATTTTACCCAATTTGAAGAAGTTAAAATTCGACTTGGTGGGGAGAGCCCCCAGGGGCATATACACTTTACCGTTGTATAACCCATATCTAGCAAAGATGGTGTGTTCTAAAGAGGGGTCAAGAATCGTCAAAAATGCTCTAGAACACACTGTTTTCGAGATATTGACGATTTTTGTGAAAAAACAATACGCTTTTATGAATACTATCGTTGCATATGTTTGGTTGGTCACAGTTAGTCTGGGGACCATGATCAGTGCTCACTTACTAAACCCAACAAAATGAATAAGCTCTCGAAGTATCTGCATATCGTCGTGAATCACCCTGTATATAATATTTTTAATGACTTCCGTAAACGTTTTCAGGGGACCATGATCAGTGCTCACTTACTACACCCAACAAAATTAGTATTGCATTTGTATAGGTCCTTGATAACTATGCAAAGTTTCAAATCAATCAGAAATTTTGAAAAGGGTGAAAATTACGTCGTTATCTGGGGACCATGATCAGTGCTCACTTACTACACCCACCAAATTAATATTGCATTGCCATAGGTCCTTGATAAGTGAGCAAAGTTTCAAATCAATCTGACATTTAAAAAAAGGTGAAAATCACGTCGTGTTCTGGGGACCGTGATCAGTGCTCACTTACTACACCCAACAAAATTAATATTGCATTGCCATAGGTCCTTGATGAGTGTGCAAAGTTTCAAAGCAATCAGACCTTTTAAAAATGGTAAAAATTAAGTCGTGTTCTCGGAACCATGATCAGTGCTAACTTACTACACACAACAAAATTAATATTGCATTGCCATTGGTCCTTGATAAGTGTGCAAAGTTTCAAATCAACCCGATTTTTTGAAAAGGGTGAATACCTCGTCGTGTTCTGGGGACCATGATCAGTACTCACTTACTACACTAAAAAAAATTTATATTGCATTGCCATAGCTCCTTGATAAGTGTGCAAAGTTTCAAATCAATTAGACGTTTTAAAAGGGTGAAAATCACGTCGTGTTCTCGGGACCATGATCAGTGCTCACTTACTACACCCTACAAAATTAATATTGCATTGCCAAAGGTCCTTGATAAGTGTGCAAAGTTTCAAAACAATCCGACGTTTTGAAAAGGGTGAAAATCACGTCGTGTTCTGGGGACCATGATCAGTGCTAATTTACTACACCCAACAAAATTAATATTGCATTGCCATAGGTCATTGATAATTAATTGTGCAAAGTTTCAAATCAATCAGACGTTTTGAAAAGGGTGAAAATCACATCATGTTCTGGGGACCATGATCAGTGCTCACTTACTATGCCCAACAAAATAAATATTGCATTGCCATAGGTCATTGATAATTAATTGTGCAAAGTTTCAAATCAATCAGACGTTTTGAAAAGGGTGCAATCACGTCGTGTTCTGGGAACCATGATCAGTGCTCACTTACTACACCCAACATAATTAATATTGCATTGCAATAGGTCCTTGATAGGTGTGCAAAGTTTCAAAACTATCAGACGTTTTGAAAATGGTAAAAATCACGTCGTGTTCTCGGGACCATGATCAGTGCTCACTTACTACACCCAACAATATTAATAGTGCATTTTTATCAGTCTTTGATAACTGTGCAAAGTTTCAAATCAATCAGAAGTTTTGAAAAGGGTGAAAATCACGTCGTGTTCTGGGGACCATGATCA
>JAGFPH010001206.1:50317-118959 GCA_018207615.1 Philaenus spumarius
TTTGCGTGATTGTCAGTCAAACAAACAAACAAACAAACAAACAAACATACAAACTTTCACATTTATAATATTAGTAGGATAAATAACTTTTTGTAAATTCCCGTACAGTAAGGGGGCCCCTGTGATTTATTTTCATAATAATATATTCCTATTATTTTAAGGATCTGTAAAAAACACTTTCTTAAAGCAGATTGAATTTTATTGTTCAACCATAAGCTATATTTTGTCAGTAGGCCTACTATTGTTATTTCCTTTCAAAATATAGAGGTTAGTTTTCAGTCTAAGAACATTTTTAGAGTGTCACTAACCTCTAAGAACAGAACAAAACAGTTTGACTTTTCTAAGGAATCTTTCTAAGGAAAAGACGTTTGTAAAAAAGTAAAATAAAACTAATGTAGCATATTCTAATAATATGTTACAAAAATTAAATTGTAAAAACCCCTTGAACCAATTTAGAGCTATTTTGTATAAAATAACACTAATTAATTCTGTAGTTGTATAAACCGAATCTAAATACACAACTAAAGGGGGCGGAAAATTATATAAACCTACAGAAGACAAACTTCTAAATCCAGCCCTGCAAGAAACATGAGTTTTTGTTCATCAATTTAAATTAAGAGACGATCGGTTCCGTCCGGCATAGTTCAGATATTACATCTGCGTAGTTGAAGCCCTGAAATACATTAAATAAACTTATATGTTCGTTTATCAGTCTAGGCCTGATTTTATGTTAGGCCTAGAAAGTAATTTTAAGTCTAGGCCTAACCTAAAATTGTTGTATGTATGTTGCCGTTAAGACAGGTAAAATAAATTAAACATACACGCTATAACTTTAGGTTAGGCCAATATGGATGAACCAACATTTTATGTGTATTGAATGTGTTTAGGCTACCATCTTAGGTTTGATGGTATAATTAATTCTACGCCTTTATTATAACATTAAACGTACGGAAATAGTAAATATTTGTATTAAAAAACAATCTAATAATAAACGGCAATTGAAAGATTAAAATTATGTTTGTATGTTGCCGTTAAGGGCTTGTAAAAGAAATGAAGAAAAGGCGTGATGGAAACAACCAACCTCGGGAGGTCTTTTTGGAACGAAGCTCCTTAACGCGGATTGTGGTAGGAGATAACAAATAGAAAATGTAAAGCGTAATGAAAAAAAGTGTTATTACGTAGTAGGACTCATTTAACATCTTCACACAAACTACGTACCAGTAACTTACAGACAGAAACTAATTTTATAATACAGTATAACAAATTTTATGTTGTGTCAAAATATGAGAAAATAATAGATGGCATAGGCCTATTTGAAATAGTTTTTATGTAGATGAGATAGATATATTATATTTGTTCTCTGGATGTTTTATTTAAATTAATAGGGTTTTGGTTGTTTTAATTGTTTATCTTTGGTCACCGTTGTATGCAAATAATTTTATTACTAAGGTCTTCTGCAGTTATTGAACCTGCAAGAAATAAATTTGTTCAGAAAACAATTTTACTAGAGGGTTTGTATTCAAAAGGTTGTATGTTTCTTAATTTTGTCTACGCAATGATATGAGCCATTTCAAAGCTCGAATTTAAGTAGGGAAAGCTTTTTACTGATTTATTAAGATGTGATTGTGATTAATTTTATTTATTACTTAATTATTTAGGTAAGTAGTAAAATTTGGTCTTGCTTATTTATTAAACAAACAAACATTTTACTTTTTTTCTTTATTATGCTACATTTTTTATTTTTATAAAGAGAAACAAAAGGCTGACTGTTATAAAGGTAAGTGCTACACGTGACTCATCTGATTGATTTTTAGAAACAATTTAAGCCCATTACATTTTCCACTTGGCTGATACAGTGTCCCTTTCCCATTCAGTAAATGAAATACTACATAGGACTCATGGAGTCTAGTTAAACAAGATTAATTAAATCTAGGCGTACACATGGGGACAAAATAAAATATACTACCTTAAAGACCTTGGCACATGGTACGTGGGCTGCGTAAACATTCCACTCACATGCAGTGACCTGTTTGCCAATGAATGTTTCGTACTAATACATAATTACTGTCACATACAAAATGCGTTCAGCAATTATTATCTCAACCAACAAGACGCAAAGGATAGCGATCAGTTGTGTTTCAAGTATGATACCCCAGTCTAGCGTATTGAGTTCTTTGAAATGGATACGGGATGGGCTGATTGATAGTCGGTTCCAGTAAATTATTTAACATTTAGAAATACTCCCAAGACATTGGAAAGTAAATGAAAAATCTACCTCTCTATTCTCAACATAATCTGTGACATTCAACTAACTATTCTCATTGCAAATTTATTTCGTGGATCATCTTCTGCTATTTGTTTTTCTCCTAAGAACAAATAAGGCTAACATTTCCTGTTCATCAGAAGAACACCGCATAGTTGTATATCATTCTCTGCTGCCTGAACCCTCTACCACAGTGTGTGTGACATCTATTGATCACGGCCCGCTTTGGTTTTTACAGCTTGCCCTTTACCGCAGCCCATATTCGGTGTGTCTAGGCCTTAAATCTTCTATTCTTTTTGTTAAAAAGTTTCAAGCCGAAAAGTGCTGATCTCTTGATTTCTTTTATAAACTCTCTGCTCCAGGTCCGATTGGTGGTTATTATTGCCAGTGATAATTCTCCTTCAATGTTCCTTTATTAAATTGTGAAGGCCTCATTTCACACTACTTCAATACAATTTAAAAGGCAGTGTTCAATGGTGCTCCTTTTCTTACATACCTTTCACACTTGCAAATAGGCAAGGTGAAATCTACTCCGTCACTAAATGCCCAATTCTTTCTCCTAAAGTCTGACTCCAATACCTTATATCATATGTATAATATGATCGAGTCATATTTATAATTTTCTATATTTTGAAATCTATTGATCATAAGTTACCCGATTCCTGGTCCCTATCCATCGGTCTTTGAATATTTGACTGTATTTGCAACACTTCTCTGATGGCTGAACTGCTGGAGGTTATGGAAAAAATTTAGACACCATTCTAGACATTTCACCAGCAATCTCGGTTCCAAATATATCACAATGGCCATGGATAAACAGAAAAGTGATGAGTTTTTGTTTCATAGTTGAAACAGAACGATTGTTTTGTTAGTTCTAAATTAATAATCTGTATGGTCAAACTGTACAATCAGTAGGCCTAAATAGATAATGTCCAATGATGATGAGGTGGAATTAACTTCTGTTACCACTATCTTCTGGACCAGAGGGAAAGTTTAGTACACTTCAAACAATGAAAACTTATAAGACTCTTTGTTAGTATCCAGCATCTGCCAGTGAACTTTCTGTACAGATGTGTAGATAGTCTTTATACTTTTCTTCTATTTTAGGAAGGGACACTTGCATAAAAAATGTTGATATCACCATTTTTTTTGTTGAGCGAAAACCCTAAGCAGTCATCATCATCTGAAAACCAGTAACAATTAAACAATTCAAACTCATACACGAAAAAATATCAGAACACAATACAAGTAATTTAAATCTAAATAATAAAACTAGTTAACAATAATGATAAAATTTGTAAACACCAATATTAATAGCATGTTACAGGATTGTAAAGGTAAGGATGTAAATTTACATAACAATAAGTACAGATCTAATTAAAACTATATAACAAAATAATAGGTCTTAAACATAGGTAGTTGAAAACTAATTTTCGAGTAAAAGTATTTATCAACAATTTGAATTGATAAGTTTGACTATATTTACTCCTTCTGCGACTTATTTGTTCTTTCATTTTTACCCATTACAGAACTTATGCCCCATAATCAGAAACCTCGCTCAGAAGAGGTCGTCAAATATTAAAACAGAAGACTCACTAAACAGACACTCAACGGGTCAACTCAACTCAATCTTCCTTCAAACACCAAAGTGCTCAACCTGTTGAGTGTTTGTATATATGAGCCGCGTCGGTCATTGTGGTAGCCCGCAATACTAAAAGAAAGTCTTTTGCTGTGGTCCAGATATGTATAAGTATAACCACCTCCACAGCCCGGATAAAAAAATGTGTTTTATCTATTAGTTTTCATTACATTTTAGCTTCTGGTGGAAAATATGACCTTTTTTTAGGATTTAGGCTATTTTTAGGTTCGGCTCATATATGAGTCGCCCAGTCTATGGTTCATTATGAATACATAAAACACGTTTTACCGTACTCACTGCACGTCTCTCTTCAACCATCTACAACACTAAAAATACGTATTCGCACTGTTTAGGTTAGTTTCCGCTTATAGAAAACTAACAGGCTGCAAGTCAGCTGTGGTTGTCCAGGAGTACCAACATATCAACACTGTATTTACCCTATAAGTCAAGAAACCCAGAGACCATACATACAGTATATGCGGCTGTATCTCTATAAACTGCTACAAAAGTTTCAAGCCTCTAAAGTATCTCACAATCGACCATTTAGTCGCACTGTAACACTGGCTCATTTTAGAGCCCCCGGGCTATTTTGACGGACTCGGCCAGCTCAGATTTGAGCCGCCGGGCTATTTCTACATAACGGCTGACCCATAACTAAGCCTGCCGGGCTATATTTACAGATTTTTTTTGCATACCGGTAGCGAACGTGTTAATCATCTCTAGAATGATGTTCCTCTTCAAAGTTCGTCAATACATTTTAAGAAACATAGAAACACATATTTTATTTTTAAGACATAGAGTGGCCTCGTATGGTAGTCCAAGGACGACTACCACGTCAGGGATGTGAAGGGTTATTGTCAAGGCAAAATAATTATGGCTACTATCGAGGAGAATGAAATGTACAAAGCTTTCAAAAACCATAAAAACCAGGTCATGAACGATCAACTACATTTCTCCTTGAACATGCTCTATGAAATCAATATCCAAGATAACGGGATTTCAGTAATCATCGTCTTATACATATTTTGTTTATGGTAGCCTAAACTGAATTGTTTTAAAACGATAATTACCTTTTCTTGGAAGCTGTCGTACAATCCTTGTGTTTTTCGTCAATCTTATACCGCGACGGCCGTTTCAACTATTTATTATAGTATAAGATTGACTATTTGTTTATCATGGTATAAGATTAACGAAAAACACAAGGATTGTACGACAGCTTCTAAGAAAAGGTAATTATCGTCTTATAGTTACAAAACCTGAGATGGCAGTTGTCCTTGGACAATCAATATGTGTTTATGTGTGTATGCATCTTTTTTAAATGTGTTGATGAACTTGTAATACCATTCTGAAGATGGAGAAAATATCCGAAACTCATAATTGGGAAAAGAAGGAACTTAACTTTAATTTAAATATATTAATGTATGTATAGTCTTAATTGAATGATACTAATATATAATATAATAGTAAATCTATTACTTGCCTTAACATTCTTTAAAATTGTCAATAGTTGACAGCTGTTTTGCCTATTTATTTAATAGGCAGGTAACAGATTTATTATATTATTAATTTAAATGTTGGATGAGTGTTTTGTATGTATAAAGTGTTGTTTGGCTCGGGTACCGTGAGGTGCAGCTAATCCCTCTTTGTAGGTGCAGCTATCTACACCCCCCCCCCCCCTTGCGGGGTTCACTAATCCTGTGTTTAGTATATTCTGAACACTGTTAGGCTACAAGGTTGTTTATGTTTGTTTCCAGAAGGGACGAATGGCGAGAGAGATAGTTTGGTTCTTTAAAAAATTATCAAATTTATTGTTGAGGTTTTTTTACATTCAGTTCTATTTCTGACAATAAATGAATACTAGACAAAATTTTGTTAAAAATAGCACCTAGTTTATTATTTACTAATAGAAAATGTTACAAAACATCTATAAAACCTCTTTTATTGAACATATATTTTTCTACTTAATCATACATAATAGTGTACTTTACTTTCTAAATCACAGTTACCTATAAATATTAATAATTGAGTCAAATTTATCTTGAGTCTAATAACTACGCATCTGTTTTGAAGCTATTAATTTGATTTGAAAGCTTTATCATTTTGGATTCTTCTTCACAGCCTTCTTGGTTTCTGAAAATAAAGAAGAAAGCGATTTAAACTATGGATCATGCAGCTGAACTGCTGACGTCAGTTGAGCGAATTTCAAAAATTAAGTTTATATTTTATGTTCTAGGGTTTCAACCAACTATTTGGAAAATTGGTCTACTCACAACGGCGCTGAATAGCTGCCTGCGTGTACAAAATATATTACAATTTTGTTTGCACATCAGCCTCCAGCGAAAATATTTTTCTGCCTCCTTCGTTCCACTCGCAGTGAAAAAACTTGCTTCGGGAGTTTGCACCTAGATCTTGCGGCCTCAGATTGTGGACTGCTCTTCGTGAGTTTGCAGCCATACTGTCGGTCTTGTATCTGTCCCCAAGGTAAAATCCTTCACATGGTATTTATGGTATTTTACATTTTGATAAATTTTGGGTAAACCAGTTGGGATATAAGATCACGTAAAAAAACAAAATGTGAAGAAAATTATCCTACATTTATTTTTTCAGATAAAACCCTAAAAACGTTTCATTCTAGTACGAAAAATCTCAAATTTGTTACTTCCAGTCAAAAAACGTGCTTCCGGTTGTTGGATTTTTTTGGCTGATGAACTCGTATGAGCTGATTAGAAAACCAACGTGTGTACCACAAATTTGGACCAAATCGGATATAAAATGCGGCGGTTAGAGTGCGAACACATATATGCGTATATTTTTATAAAATTTGAAAAACACTGCAAAATTTAATATGTTCTGGAGACCATGATCGGTGCTAATTAACCACACCAAAAGGTTAGACTCGCCATAAGAGTCGCTGCTATAGCTCATCCTATGGAAATTCTCGAAAAAATAGGCTGTTTGTCACTAACATATAAACGGTTAGTACATTCAGTACCATGATTTAGAAAAAATATTCTTTGTAACGCTGTATTTAAACTGATTTTTTTTATCAAGATATTAATTTGTATCTATAAGAATATTAAAATTGTTAAAGAATGAAACATTACAATTAAAATATCAAAGTGGACATTGAAAAATCTTAATGAGACTAACATTTTCTTAATGAACTGGCCTTCTCTTAAGTTCTCCCCTTCTTTTTGTAGTGTTTTTGTAAAATGTAAAGTCAAAAAACTGGATTTATGATCCTCTACTTCTCAAACAATCCTAAGCGGATCAGCAGAGAGGAGTAGCATTAAGGGTGGATGTTTTATGAGTGAGGGATACAACGTTTTGGACTATTTAATGTGTTAATTCACAGTGGATTATAATTAAGTTTTTAACAAAGAAAGGTGTTAACCAGCTGAAATTTTGACTTGTTTGAATGCCAAGCAAGTTTGAGGATGGGGGAGAAAATATGGAAATTAAAGGTCATGATCGAAGCCCCAGTCAGGTCTCACATATCAATACATCTGTGAAGTTTGTTACCTTATCGAAGATGAACAGCAGTCGATTGCTGAAGAAATTGTGTCACAGGGACGTATTAGCCATAGGAATTCTCATGGCATCATCAAGGAGAATATTGGATTCAGAGAAGTCTATTACCGATTGGTTCGAAGGTTACTGACCAAAAATCTAAATTAGGTCAGATTTCAAATCTTGCACATAGTCCCTACATTCCAAATTTGTGGTTACTCTTTGTTTATGTCATTGAAAGAAGCACTGAAAGGGAAAAGACCTTAGAAGAATCAAGAAATGAAGGACCACAAGTGCAATTTGTTGACGATTCAAGTTAAAATTGAATAGTCTCTATGAAGAAGAGAACTACAATCTTGTAAAAGATTAGTATGTGCAAGAGACTATGTCGAGAAAGGTTATAGTTTTCTTTGTATGTTTTCATTATCAAGGATGTATTAAAAATATACTGTCAGTTCATTTCCTCATATTATGTATTGAATATGAATATACTCTATAATAATATTAATCAATGTTTAACAACAAAGCACATGTAGCCTCAAGCTGGTATTTGAAAAACTGATTTTTTAGTATTTATTAGTACAATTCCTTAACATTTAGTTTCATAAAAAAATAGTCTAAACTTATCTAAAAGTGTTAAACGTAGAAGTATAGTAACAAATTCCCAGATTTTTTTATGAAAATTAGAAAAATGATTTACCTTGAAACCTCTGAGTTTTTAAATTCCATAGTCTCTTCTAGAGGAACTTCGGTTTCAGGAAGGGTTAACATGATAATCACAGTTATAAGAGGAAGACCACCAATTATTGAGACAGGCATCCATTCACTTACAATTGCCTGAAAAATGTAAATAAAAAATGTACATACATCATTTAATAGTTCTGCTATTATAATATTTACTTATTTTGAAACCATTTCTTACATTATTTGGGGGTGTGCTTGATTGATTTTTTTAATTCGAGACGAAAACAAATGATGATCAATTAAAATTAACAAGATTGAGAAAAAGACGAGAGCTGAGGTTTAGGAACAAGCGAGAAACAATTGAATACAATTTATTGAGACCGAGAAAAAATGAGAATAGCATTTTAGGGCAAAAATTAACCAAAATTAGAATCTCGATTTGAGAGTGAGAAATATCAAATACAGTAAGACCTCGATAATCCGGAACGCTCGGGGATCCGGTGATGACGGATTATCGAGGTCTTCCTTTAAAATGGTTTAAACAGGGAATAAACTATAAATAAACGCGTAAATTAATCGTTGAAACTACGTAACAATAACTGTGTAGAGAGATTGCCGGTAACTGATGGGCCTCAGGTAGGAACGGCTCCGTTTGTTGTTGGTTTCCGTCAGTCACTAAGTGGTGGGGTTTGCTATTTTTACTCCAGCCTGTCACAAATTCTCCGAACACCTTTCACTTCCAAACCGTGCAAAGGGGTTTTAAATCGAACAACTATTTACAAGAAATTCAAAGTATATTTTTCCAAAGACTTCAATTTGTTCAAATAATCTTCATTAAGTGGAATACGTTCAACAAAATACTGTCTGCAACAAAAATGTTAAACGGTCCCTTTAACCAGAAACGTTTTTAAAGGACGATGAGAGCACATTGTTTTGAATCATTTTGATTTTTAGGAAAATGTTGATTGAAATGTTTGTTTTGGACAAGTTTATTGAGCAGTAGATTTTACACACTGTTTTTGATGGAGCCAACAGACAGTGTAGACCGGGTCTAAATCACTCAATAATTACAAAATGAGTGAGAATTTTCAAGATGAGGGATGCCGAACTATCAGGTCTGCCGGACTATCGAGTGCCGGATTATCGAGGTCTTACTGTACCTTTTTAACACCACTGAAAGAAATATTATGTATATAGGGAGTAATTATTAATATTTGCTATTGGTACTAAGTATATAACAGATATTACAAATATGATATTATGTATCGCATAGGTATGTACTTTAACAATTGATTTTTGGTTATTAAACCTTTACACTACATACGCAACATATTAATTTTTATATAATTATTTATATTTAAGTAATTGGTTGACATTATTTATTTTACATAGATACCCAAGCTTTATACAACTCAATCACTACTATGCTATTTTTCTTCAGTGTCGAGGTAATTTAAATAAGATTTTGCAATATCCTAATCACTTCCCTGTTGTTTGTAAAACTTCTGTTTAACTTCTTTTCTTTCTAATGTAGGCAGATTCTATTTTCTTCCAGATCTACTCACATCATTCGCAATTCTCTTTTCTTTTATGACAAAGTTGAAAGTGCTTTCTAAATTATTTTTGAAGAAAAACAAATACAGTCATTTAATACCGTATTTTTTGTTGTAACGTTACTATTTATTTAGTAGAATGTTTCCATAATGATTTACTTTGTTGAGTAAATTTTGAATAAAATATGTTTCTATACAAACCCAAAGTTTTTTAATTTAACCCCAGATCAATATCCATTCGTAAATTTGACGACAGGGGTTGCCAAATCTAAAATATCTTTGTCTACGACCGCTAGAACTGAAGACACAAACTTTCTCTAGCTTCAGTTTGGCCATGACAGTGAAAGTGTATAGTGTTGTTTTTGTTCTTACCTTCCATTATTGTAAGTTAATGAACATAGTCTTGTTGATTAACATGTTAATTTTTAAGTCTTAATAAAAGCTAAACCGCTGACGTGAGTTGAGCGAATTTCCAAAATTAAGTTTACATGTTTTTAGGGTTTTAACCGTTTGGGAAATCGGTATACTCATGAAGGCGCTGAATAGCTGCATGCGTATAGGAAATATATTAGTAGAATTTGTTTGCACCTCAGCCTCCAGCCCCGGGCCAAGTGTTGCTTCGTTCCGCTCGTAGCACAAAAACTGGCTTTGGGAGTTTGCACGTTGACCTTGCAGCCTCGGACTATGGACTACTTCACTTGACAAGTTTTCATCGCAGTCATCAGCCTAGTATTAGAATATGCCCACATGGATTTTAATCCTCTAACTGTCAGACCACTCAAATTGAGTGGTCTCAACGCCCTGCCGTAGTGAATTGTGTAGTCTGTGACAACTCAACTTGTATTGAATATTTCACCCACTAAAATTCATCCAATCGCAATAAATCTAAAACCGTTTGAAAGCAAATGATTTAAACTGTAATTTTTGTATTTACAAGTTTTTTTCTAAAACGTCTATTTACATACGTAATCACCGTTGCAGTTTATTAGTTTTGTACAACTCAATTGACGCGCGGATTTTGTCCCAAAACTTAACGAAATAAGGCATCTTTCCTCTCTGTCTACAGCTCGCCCAGTTCTTTGTCTGACTTAAATCTATATACCGTTGGATCTGTTACAATTCCCTCTAAATAAAGTTGCCAGCCAATCAAAATTCCGTCAAATATATCTATAGATAATGGACGTTTTGTAGACCCTTGCATTGGTTACGTTTCCAACCAATAAACAGCCTTATTTATAACACATGAAAGACTGGTGATATCATTCTGGTTTTAGAAATCTTTTGCTACCTTTTTGTAGAGAATGATTCAAGCTAACATTTAGTTTGGAACAAATATGGGTTACTAGACAGGTTTGTTGTGTAGGACCGTGGGAAAGTCTGTGTTTTCATGGTCTCAAACCAAGTTTGAAATTTGAACCTAACGGACTTTTTTAACATGCAATAGATAGGCCGTTTATGCGCACTTCTTTGTATGTGTAGCAAGGATGGCAAGTTCAAACATTTTTCCTCACTTTTGTTATTCAAGTAGAGATTATTCAAACACTTTTGTCAACTAAGAAAAGACATGTATACAGTTCTTTTCTTTGATTTATTCTCTACACTTTATTATAGGTCCTAATAATATTTCATTTTTGGGAGTAAGCAAATTTTCCTAAATAACGTTTGAAAGGAGGCCTAGTTTTGTTAGCACCCTTGTAGTTGGAACATAAAAACTGTTGTTTTAAAAATAAGAATTTTGAAATTGATAAATGTTTTTATACAGTTCTATTTAGAACTACATTACGAAACTTTTTTATGCTTATGAAAAAATTACGAAAAATGTTTAGTACTTATTATGTAGGCCTGAAGTTGAACTTTTTCCTTTCGTTACTGAACAGTTTTTGTTTCATGAGCTAATAAGTTTTACAATTTTACATCAATACATTTTTTAATTGCATATATGAATTCTTTGAACGTTTCTCTACAATAAAGCCACACAACACTTTTGGATTGGGATAGAATTACTATATTTGGTGATTTTTTTAAAATTTGCTTGCACACGCACCGAAATGGCTTGGCGTTGCAAAAAATTAACATTGACAGTTTTAGGGTTAACCGGGTACTTTTATAGAATTTTATATTTTTATCGATTTTTGAGAACCAGATGGGTTATTGCATCAAGTAAAAAAAAAAAAAACAAAATGTGCAGAATAATATCCAAGTTTTAATTTTCTTAGATAACACTCCCAAAAAATATATTTTATTGTGAAAAATCAAAATATGAGTACTCCCAGTTTCCGGGAGAGCTTTAACAACGTGCTTCCGGTTGTTAAATGTTTTTTGGCTAATGACAAAACATATATATTTATATATATATCCAATGTATATATATATAATATGTAAAACTAATTTTATAATGACAACGCAAAACATGTTCTGGGTACCATGACGATTGGTGCTCATTGATCACTTCTGACCCTAGGTCTCACCATAAGACTTACTGCAATATTTCCTATAAACATTCGCTAATAACATAGTATGAGCAAGAATTGGATTTTACAGTATGTGAGTCCCAAAAATTTTAAGTAAAAAACTATTCCAATATTAGATTTCATGAACTTATTAAAATTGTATAACGTAGTTCTACTAAACGTACTAAATCTACATGTTTGTCCAATATTAATTTCAATTCATTCCTGTTTTCCCAAACGAAACACAAGTTTTACACAAAGTGTTTCTCCATGGCCTCCTCGGTGCAACGAATCTTTAACCCTACAACTGTCAATGTTAAATTTTTTCTATGAAAAGCCGTTATTTGCGTTTTACAAGCATTTTTTCAAAAATTCGCCAAAAGTAGTAATTCTATCCCAATCCAAAAGTGTTCCATAGCTTTTTTGTAAGGAAAAGTTCAAAGAATTCATATAATGCCAGTAAAAAATGTACTCATGTAAAATTGTACAAGTTATTAGCTCAAGAAACAAATAATGTTCAGTAACGGAAGAAAAAGTTTAAACTTTAGGGGTACATAACAAGTAGTAAACATTTTTTGTAATTTTTTCGTAAGTTTAAAAAAGTTTCGTAATTTAATTCTAAATATAACTGTATAAAAACATTTATCTATTTCAAATTTCTTATTTTGAAAACACCAGTTTTTATGTTCCAAATACACAATTGTTAACAAAACTAGGCCTAGTTGTAACGTAATTTACTAATATATGCTTTGCCCAAAAATGAAATATTATTATAACAAAGTGTAGAGAATAAATCAAAGAATTGAACTGTATACTTGTATATTACCATATCATAAAAGTGTTTTACTTAAAATCAATTGAATTACAAAAGTGAGATGAAACAAATGAAATCTCGTGCGGACAAAGGAAATTCAAAATATGACCGTTGAAGACAATGGAAACAGCAGTGTTTTGCAATCTCAATCGGTAGTATGAATTCTGCGCAAATATGAAATTTCAACTGCTGTTTGAATAACACCTAACCAGTCGAATTTAGTTTGCTTTATACCAAACGAAAGATTGAACTTTGGTCTATAAATAGATATAAAAAAGTCTATTGAAATAATTCGAATTATAAGAGATATCTCGAACGCAAAATGTGCTGTTTTATTGGTTGAAATCTGACCAATTGCAAGGGTCTACAAAACGCACCACAACTTTTGAACTATTTGTCCGATTTTTGATTGGATGGAAGTTTCAGATAGGTAAAAGTGTGATGAATCCTTCAGTATACAGATATAACTCAGAAAAATACCGGGCGGGCTGTATTGAGAGACTTAGAAACTGGAATTAAAGTTAGTTTCGGCGCATTAAAATTCGTGCGACATTGGCTTTTAGAAAACTCAAAAACTGCAACGATGATTACGTATGTAAATATACGTTTTAGAAAAAACTTGTAAATACAAAAGTTAAAGCTTAGATCATTTACTTTCCAACGGTTTTTGATTTATTGCGATTGGATGATTTTTAGTGGGTGAAATATTCAATACAAGTTGAGTTGTCACAGACTACACAATTTACTACGGCAGGGCGTTGAGACCGCTCAATTTGAGTGGTCTGACAGTTAGAGGGTTAAAGATAATTAATGTTCAACTAAGACAAAAGAAATTTTTTAGAGCTATTCATTGTTTTCTCACTCACATAAAGTTACCTCAAAGTAAAAATATTCAGTTTAATTGAAAATGTGAAAGAGATTCATTTAATTATAAACTAATAAATAAACCATGAAAAGTGTCTTATTACTGTAACGCCAACAAACGGAGCCACAATGGATCCTAGTCGGTGCCATAGAAGAGCAAGACCCATTACTTTTCTGCGCACTTTAACTTCTAACAGTTCTCCAGAATATAAGAAGAGTGATGGGTAAGATACGGACATCCCAATTAGAGTGATTAGCCCTAAAAGTCTTCTAGGCCAATCTTCGGGATAGGCACCTATTGAAATAAAGAAAAGTATATATTATAATAAATTGTACACATTCATGATTTTAGAAATTAAACTACAAGAGGAAGCTTTAGATATGCCTCAATTTATTGCTGCAAAAAATCAGTTCTAACTGAAATGTATTTTTAAGTTCTAATAGCATTCCACATATATGTATTAGTGATGTTTACAAAAATGAAAACTTATTTATAGAATAAAGTATTTTTATTCTGAACTCTATTATCCAGAACCAGTGACGTAGCCAAAAAAGAACTGGGGGGGGGGGGGGGATAGGTTAATTTTGTACGCTGATTACCGAGAGGTACGGGTTTAGAATTTTTACGGTTAAAACAGCAGTTTTTTTTGGGTAATTTTATAACTAAAAAAGTTTTTGGGCATATGTGATAATATTAACACTGTATCTGCCATTAGATATACAAAATTTAATGTCAGAGTTTTTCATAAATTTATTGAAACAAAATAACATAGCAATGCAAAAACTTGGCCTGTCCTCTATAAGTTTTATATTCTTACACAACTAAACTGAATAATAGCTCGTACAGAATTAGAAAATATAATAATGATAATACAATAATACCTAAGAATAAACAACATATTCTTTTAAATCTTGCTTCTTTTTCCAATAACATTAAAAACAAAACACTTAACCCTACAAGTGGTTAAGTATAACTTTCAAATGGCAAGGGGTTTTGGCACCCTTTGCAGTAACTTTTTCAAAAAATCATAATAAATATACAATATGGTACAAATATGGACTTTTTTATATCAATTAGGGATGGGTCGATTCTCGATTCCAAAAGTCGATTCCACCGATTCTCGGCACTGGAATCGGCATCGAGTCGATTCCGTGAAAGTCGATTCCGATTCCATCGATTCCGAGCACGGCCACTACCGATCTCTGTAAATACGTCCGTGTACGCGATTGCCGCGACCGCCGATATTGCCCGGCGATTGCAGGGTTTATATTTCCTCGTTACATTCAATTTCATTCCAACTCACCGCTACCGGGGCTACTGCGAATACGCTATCAGTACTGAACTGGACTCACAATGTGGATTCGAAGTAACTGAGTACGGGAAAACCGATTTTGACAGTTAAAAAGTCATAATGCTTCGGCGTCACGTTTTTGGATAAACATTTTGAAAATTCAGTGTGGGGTATTGTTTTTTATGTTTTTGGGTACGGGAAAACCGATTTTGACAGTTAAAAAGTCGTAGCGCATCAGTGACGTTTTTGGATCAAAATTTTGAAAATTCAGAGTGGGGTATCGTTTTATATGTTTTTGGGTACGGGAAAAACGATTTTGACAGTTAAAAAGTCGTAGGGCTTCGGAGTGACGGTTTTGGATCAAAATTTTGAAAATTCAGTGTGGGGTATCGTTTTATATGTTTTTGGGTACGGGAAAAACGATTTTGACAGTTAAAAAGTCGTAGGGCTTCGGAGTGACGGTTTTGGATCAAAATTTTGAAAATTCTGTATGGGGTATCGTTTTATATGTTTTTGGGTACAGGAAAACCGATTTTGACAGTTAAAAAGTCGTAGTGCGTCGGAGTGACGTTTTTGGATAAAAATTTTGAAAATTCAGTGTGGATTACTTTTTTTTTAACTAAATGGAAGAAATAAAAAGTAATTTAAATTTTTTTTTTTCAATTCGTGTGTTTTGTCTAGACGAGCCAAAGTCTCGAAAAAGTGTTCCATATTTTCACTAGTTCTGATTTAAATTTAAATTAAATTAAATTATTGTAAATTAAACTGGAGAACGGTAAAATCAATTCAATGTTTGTGGTTCCTTGCTGTCATGCCCTCTCAACGCCACGGCTCTCGACCCTCTTGTTTGTGTGGCGGCATATACTATACACTTCGTTCTTATAGCTGTCGTACCTGGCTTCATTAAGGTAAATAAGTACAACTTGTTTTATAGCTGTCGTACCAGGCTTCGTTAGGTAAATAAGTAACACTATTGTATAGCAGTCGTACCTGGCCCCATTCAGATAAATATGTAATACTTTTTTATAGCTGTTGTACATTGCTTCGTTCAGGTAAATAAGTAAAACTATTTTATAGCTGTCGTACCTGTCTTCGTTAAGGTAAATAAGTAAAACTTTAAAAAAATTGTGGATGAAATATTAAATACAATTTGTGTTGTCTATGACCGCACAATTGTGCGGGTTGCCACTTGGAGGGTTAAGCGAAAAAATTACCGGGAATGCGATTACAATTTACCGAGAATTATGCGTGATTTTGTTCCTTGGCTTTCCACCCAGGTCTATACAGATAGAAAACAGCTTTTTTTGTACAGTATAGTGAAAAAAATATATATATACATTTTGTAATGAATCCAAATCAATAGTTTTATGTAAGTTCCTCTTAGCTCGATAACAATATTAAAAAATAACATTAACGTCCAAAGAACCATGAGTTAAAATTAAATAACAATGTTTACTTCCCTTTACAATTTTATGGTCATTGGAATCGATGGAATTGGAATCGGTGGAATCGGAATCGAGAATCGGGAATCGATTTCTTGGAATCGGAATCGGTATCGGAATCGATAAATTTGAGAATCGACCCATCCCTAATATCAATGTTTTCAGAATAAAGTACTCTATTGAATGATACAAATATAAAATTTATTTACTTATTTTTTAATTTGGATCCAGTATGTGAAACGTAAAAATTCAAATTTTTAGAAATTATTTTTCACATTTTGCACAATTTAAGTATTATAAAAAAGCATTATATTCAAAAACCATTATATACAAAATGTTCCAAATTTAGCTAAGAATTAAAAAAATGTATAGTTTTTACACAGTCTTATGTACAAAAAAAAAGTTATAGCCCAAAATCCGAAAATATGTACCGAGGCACAAAACTAGTCAGAATCACTTGATGAGGCTTTCCTATTTCTTCCAACCTTTGTAGGTCTCCAAAAATGCTGCAGTTTATGGTAGCAAAGTGGATGAATCCCTTAAATTATTTCTCTATATCACTTGAACAAAGTTCATCACGATTCATTTTAGGTTAAAAAACAAAACAATGCCAGGACCTTGTTAAAAACCTGATGCGTAGTGTCTAGTCTGAAAATGGTGCGACCTTCGGAATTCACTTACTTTACAGCCAGCAAAAATAATAAACTAAAAGTCAAACATTATAAAATCGACACTGAAAGGTAGAAGAGGGTCTTCTGAATCGAACTGTGTGAATCTCATTGCTATACGCTTATTGGTTGATTAGAAATCAGTAGATTTCCAACAGCTGTTTAATGCGTCGTGAATTACGACTCTGCCACTGACAGAACAGCATATTAGTCGTAAATTGCGACGTTCACCACTTATAGGGTTAACAAATCTTTCCTGTAAAGATGTAAAAAATATTTATTTGTTCAGAATGACGAAAACATTTTCATATTGTTAAAAAATAAAAAGAGGCTCTTTTGAAATTACAGTGCATATTTTAATAATGTTAAAAAAATAAACTACAATAAAAATAAAAAATAATCATATGATTATGCACTAAAGGCTGATTTTAAGCTTTCTGGGCTTCTTTGCCATGATATCCAAGACACTATCAGGGATTAATTATATTTCTCTCTGTATATATACAAATGTGCCAGTCAATATTAAGTCGAGTTTGGGATGTTGTACTGCGAAAATATGTTTTCAAGGCCGCGTTGTCACATGTTGAAGGGTGTTTGCCGACATGCAGCGTCCAAACAGGGCAGAAGCATGCTTGTTGCAGTCTGTTACCAAATGAAATTAATTGTTATGTAATTTTGTTGTACAAAAACAATATTGATAAGTGTTTAACAATAGGAGAATTGTGTCATCAAGCATAACCACAGCAATATAGATAGTTATGTAATTAGAAATTATGTAAAATTATGCATTTTTAAGTACGCTTACATCAAAGTAAAAAAAGGGACTGGTAAAACTGGGTGGGGGCAGAAGTTTTGAAATAGAGATAGAGATAGGATAGGGGGTCTTTTGGCTAAACTTTCCTTGGGTGAGAAGCCTTGGGACACCGCTTTGGGTTGTAGACGCTGGCGTGGGCGTCAAGGAGAGACCAGAGGGGTTTTTTCTGTGAGGTGTGCCAGCCCAGGTGGATGTCAGGACAAGCGAGCTGAGCTTTTCGACTTTCAGAGCCACCGGGGCAGAGAAGAGGTGAGGGCACAATTGTTTTCTTTAAATTCTGGGTTAGAATCAGTTTTTGTGGGTTGATGTATTGGGATAGTTACATAATTATTTTTAAAATAGAATTCATATTTGGGGAGTAGAAATTTATACTCAGTTTTGCCCGACGTGTATAGCATTAGATGTAGACTAAGGTTTATTGTGTTGAATCAAATGTATGTAGTAGATATTTCGAATGAAATAGATGTTTATGTATTCTTATATGTACAATATACGTAACCCTCTCACTAAGTTAGAGCCAAGCGAGTAGTCATTTCATAATAAGTGCTTCATATATACATATATATTAGAAAATATATTAGTAAACTAACGCAGCATCAAAATATAGATATTCAAAAAAAATTTGTCATAGGCCTAGCAATCTATATCACCTACGTTTACACATGTTATTTCCTAATACACATCAGTTTTTACAATGTACATACCTATAGAAAATGCAGGAACCAAAATAACTGGAATTCCTGCCACTATGTGTGATACAATTATTGTGTTCTTCCTTCCAAATTTATTAACAAAGAAGACAGAAGCAATATTTCCTGGAACGCCGCCAACTATACCTAAAATGTAAATTTATAAAGGTACAAACAATATAACAAAATTTTTTGAAGAAATTCACAACATCATAATTTATAACAAACTAAAATATTTTATACTTGTTGCACTTTTATTATTTGTATAAGTTCTGTATAAGAAGTTTTCTTTTCAAGAATTATTTATGATTTTGTAGTTCTAAAATGATTTCTCGAATGTGTGAAAATGATTTTGCGAGTGTAGTAGGAATGAAATTGACCTAAACTCTAAGTATCTTTTCTACTACCACAACATACAATATAAAGTAAACATGCTGAGTAATACCGTGATTCCTAGAAAAAATTGCAGCCTCAGATTTTCAGTACGTTACGAATTGCATTTTTCTGGATTCCAAACATCTTTTTTATATTTTGCTCTGTAAATTCAGCAGAATGCAGCAATTCTATAATTTAAGAAAGTTTGATTTTAAGTCACAATATTTATAAAGTCTACTAAAGACAAATTTTTTTAATTTAAAAAAACATGGAATCTCACAACTAATATGTTTATTTTCTTAAACAAGTTTCAAGGGTGGTGGGTTTTATCTGTTCACAGATGAACTAGAATATAGTGTACATGATAAGGACCCAGAAAATAAATATCTCTTGAAGGAGAGTAAAGTGAAGAAAGAAGAGCAAATCAGAATTTCATATTCCGAAGAGACAAAAAACTAAATAGAACTGGTTTTACAGCGAATAGTTTAAAATTAAATGGTAAAAAAACACTAATGGTCCACTTTAAACCAATAGGGAGGCATATGCAATCAGAATTGAATATATATTTTGAAAATTAATTGATGGAGTTGTAAAAATCGGTTAAATTTCTAGGAGTTCTAATTGGTACAAATTTGAAGTGGAGCAGTTATTTCCAAACGCTAGGTAAAAGGTTACATTCAGCATGCTTTCAAATGTTGCTTTTGCATGATGTGATAGACAAGAAAACAAAATTAATGATACGCCATGCTTTGTTCCTCTCGGTTATTCAGTTTGGAATTGAAATTTGGGGTAGTTCAAGTAAAGTGTGAGAATTATTTAAAGTACAGAAAAAGTATTTAAGAATTAAGACTTTTTCCAAAAATCTTGTAAGGGGTTATTTAAAGAGTTGCAAATTTTAACCTTATCCTCACTATATATATTAAGGTGTTTAATATTTTGTTAGGCAAAACTATGGTATGCTGATGAAGTGCCAGCATATTCATCATTGTAACACGAGGCAAAAGAGTAATTTTATCTCCCCCTTCATAGACAGTTTATTTGAATCAATATCACATTATTGTGGAAAGAAACGTTGCAGTAAATTGCCTATTTATAACTTAAAAATATTAAAAATAATAATACTTTTAAAAATAGAGTAACTGATTATTTAATAAATAAGGCCTATTGTAATGTTAAGTATTATTTTGTAATGTATTGTGTGTTAGTATTAGGTTTTTATTAAAACTTGACAATGTCACCTGTTTTCCAGTTCTTGCTGGCTTTGTAACATGTATTTGTGACAATAAAGGAATTTGAATTTGAACTATCTACGTACAATGCTAGTTTATTTGGGAGAGTTTGACGACAAAGTAATTCGGGACGGAAAAAGAATACATTTGTATTCATACGAAGTTGAACCTTTGAAAATAAAAACATTTAATGAAACTTGGAAGCTGTTTTCCTGGCTCTCTTATTGACAAGATTGTTGATTACACCAATATTTCAATAGGCAGAAATGAAGTAAATTAGAAAGAGTTGCAGAAGTTAAAAATAATTCAAATTTTTACTAATGTAAGTATTTAATGTTAAGTCGTAATTAAATGCAATATTAGCTTACGCTGCCACACGATTGTGAAACTTTATAAAGTATGCTCTTTAAAGGGGTGAACAAAAAATTAAATAATAATAAATAAATAGAGAGATTTATGTACACAACTAATGACAAACTTGGCAATTAATTGGAACCATTGTCAGAGCAACATATACAAGGGGATTTTTCAACTTCTGGTTGTGCTTCTTAGTAAGCATGAAAATACACAGGAGCTACATCTGCACGTTACAAGATTGCGCTGCGCAGCTCCTACACCACAAACTCTGTCATTGTCGGTTCCAATGTGTCAGTGGTTGCCTAGGTACGGCCAATTGAACATGGCCGCTAAGATCGATACTCCCAAATGTGAGTTATAGAGTGTTATCTGTTTTATGCAATCACAAGGTCGTAGAGATGATGAAATTCATCGCAGAATGAGCAAAGTGTATTATGAAAACTTTCTGAGTGATGGTAGTGTACGGTAATGGTGTAGAAAATTTAAAAAAGGGCGAACTGACATCCATGATTAAAGAGGACAAGGGCCACTACTGTAGGCCTTCTTGAGCGTGATGATCAGTCGGTCAAAGGCAAACAAAGGTTTACAATCAGTGAACTTTCTGAAAAATTTCCAGAAATTTCAAGGTCTCCTTTGTTCAAATTGTCAGTAAAGACTTAGAATACCAGAAGCTGTGTGCTCGTTGGGTCTAACAAATGCTGAGTGACGAACAAAAAAACGCAACACTTGGTGTAAAGTTCTCACATGTTATCACAATGAACCGTCGTTACTGGCGATAAGACTTTTGTCCTGTATGATGATTCTGAAACAAAGGAACATTCTAAGTAGTGGATGCACACGGGTTCTTCAAGCTGAAAAAGTATTTTTTGTGACCAAAAAGGAATGTTGTCGGTGGACTTTTCGAAGCAGGGGACAACAATAACGAAGAAAGTTTATTGTGAAACTTCACCACACGCAAAACAAATGAAGAGGAATGCTCTCGTCAGGCTTGGTTTTGATCCATAACAGTACCCGACCAAACTGTGTCAATGTGGCAAAAGACCTTTTTAAACAGTCCAAGTAGGAAATTTTCGATGTATAGTCTGGACCTAGAACCGAGTGATTTTCATCTGTTTTGAGGAATGAAGTCATGGTTGGGTGAACCTTTGGAATAATTTTGTCTTTTTTTTACAAAATCATCAGAGGTTGAAAAAAACAAACAGCCCTCGTTATTCAAAAGAATAAAACTACCAGCATATAATATTACCTCCAATTCCAACATTGAAGAACACATCTCCCCCCAGTTTGCTCTGATATTGGTTCATACTGAAGAAACACACACCAGCAAAGAACCACATGGCAAATATACATATTGTA
This sequence comes from Philaenus spumarius, assembly GCA_018207615.1. NCBI lineage: Eukaryota > Metazoa > Arthropoda > Insecta > Hemiptera > Aphrophoridae > Philaenus > Philaenus spumarius. The sequence continues at coordinate 72,317 of JAGFPH010001206.1, forward strand.
TATTTTCTTAAGACGGATCCTTCCAACAGATGCATTATTGTGATTTTCCTCTCGGCTATTTTAGGACTCTATGAACATAAAACGGATGATGTTTAGACAATGACAGCAGATAAGAACTGTTTGTACTTGCTTAGGAAAGGATAAATTAAATTAAAAATCATTACCACAGAAGTTAGTTGAATCTACTTACTCTATGACTTATAATAATGTCTCAAAAAATATTCAAAGTTTTAAATCCATGACACAGCATCCTAGCGTAGTTGATTGTCCAGTTACAATGTTTGTTTGTGTTGTGTTTTATTTTGTTTTGTTGTTGCGTTTTATTTATTATAATGATTGTGAATTAGTAAATTGTAGGAAATTTTGACCTCTAAAACGTTATAAAGTTTACATAAACTAATTCTGTATTTTAAATAATCTACAATTTTTTGAAAAAATTGCTCACGGTTAAAATTTGTAGATTTGCGACTTCAGCGCAGCCCGGTGGTTGGTCGCTTAACTTTTTTTTTGCGTAGAATTTTTAACATGGAGCCTGTGCTTCTTAAAGTATTCTGTATTCATTGCCAAAACTCATGTATGACCCGTCTTGTGCTGTTCAGTTTCCGAACCGACACTTCACAAAACTTGACCGAGTGAAGTGAGGGTAGTAACTTGGCCTAGCCCTCAGCCTCTCTTGTATCAAACTGGCCTAACTAGTAGCCTCTCAACTCACTGGTCACCCGACCAGCGTCCCTCATAGCAGACTGGCCCTGGGCCTCCCTCGTAGCAAACTGGCCAAGATTCGAGATTTGGATTATGCTATATAAACCACCTAGCTTCCTTGTTGATATTCTCAAATAAGACAACCTCTACCTTTGTAGCAGTTCCTTGTTCCGCATTACACGACCTTTTGCGTAACCGACTTTATACTTCCGGATTCATACTTCCTGTCTGTCTTTCGCAACCTAATACCTTTACATTAAATATACTAACTCTAAATCACTAAAATATATCTTCTACTAACATTCCCCATCTGTTCGTAACAGTTTCAACGACAAAGTCATCATATTCAGTGATGCACGACTTTTGAGTTGCAGTTTGATTATTGTAGCTCGTGCATCTCTAAAGATGGCGACTTTGTTGTTGAAACGCACGTTTTAATTGTGAGAGTCTGTGTTCAAGTTTTACTATTATATAAAACATATACACTAGAACACAAACAATTGGCATATACAAATTAAACTTTAGACACCAAATAGTTATAAAAATGTAGTTTCTATTATTAAATATTCATAGAACCTAATGTAAATAAGGTTACAAATATTAATATATAGATATCAGTAGATTTAAGAATGTAGAGCTATTAGATAGGAAATGCTGACTATGTCAGTTAATTGTGTCGCGTTAAAATCCTTTACGATAGATAATGTTTTAATACAAATAACAATAGTAGAATTAGAATGTATTTATGATACGAAAATAATTATTAAAACATGGAAAACAAATTAGAATACAGATGATAATCAATGCACTATATTTTTTCCATCAAGTGAGACGGCAATTGCAAGAAATCGTAGGACTACTCCGATGGACGCCATTGAATATTGATCCGCTGATAACCAAAAGAAAAATACGAGAAAATGGAAGACAACTCGACGGATGGATGTGAACCCCATCGCGGTAGCGTCAGGAAGCAAAAATCGGCATCCTTTTGAAATGAGTCTACAAGAAGCCATTGAAGTGTTAAGATGCATCATTTTAACAGTGCTATATTTGAAACTTTATTAGTATAAATTATTAGAAGCAGTTAAATATTATAATAGAGAATGGTATAGTCTATATTTATTAACCATTCAATTCTAAATATGAACATTTAGAACAATAAAAGTGCAAACTAAAACTTTCATGATTATTTCACTAAACCAATGCTAACTGTTCTGATATTTAAGTTCATATTAAAGCCAACTTATAATACGTATAATAAAAAGGTATAATCACTCCTAGCCGAGTGCTTACCCCAAGACGATTTTTTAAATTAAATTTAATAAATGTAAATATTAAAAAGACTATAAATGTGTTATATACCAAAACCTGAGCTAAGCCAAGGGTATATGAACTTACCTCCTTTTGAATCAAACAACATTCATATTGTAATAATGCAACCATAATTCTATTTAGATGCTAATAAATATTGGTTATTGTATCAAATGATAAATATGTGTGTCTGAGGTCATTATTTGATAGAAATACTTTAGCTTTTAAATCTCTATCATTTACCATTTATGCTTACAAAAGAATATTTTATAACTTGAAGGTCTATCAAATTTTATAGTTGACTCTATAACTTATTTACAAAATCACATGTATATTTAGATGGGTGATATTATAGACCACTCTTTGAATGTGAACAGTGACCATGAAGAGAAAGCCATCGAGTCAACAGTAAACTGATGAAGTTGCACTTAGTAAGTGCTTTATTGCTGCTAAACATTTTACAATTCAATGGGAAAAAGTCAAAACATCATACGTGTATATGCAATTTCAAATGTGTTCTAAAAATACAAATTTGGGCATTTTCAAACATGTTATTTTTAAAAACTAGATTAGGGCCTATATTGCTATATTCGCGTAGATCACATAAATCTTTCAATGAGTAAAAGTAAAATTACATTAAAAAGGTCGAATATAACAACAAAATTGAATAAGGATAACAAATAACTACGATTAAACAAGAATATAATAATAACATCCATAAATAACTACAAAATGACAACCTATTAAAATAAACATTTAAAACTTAATGAACTTGCATCACAAACGATATAAGTCCTGGATATAATAGAAAGCCAATTACTTTTAATTTGAGCCAATTACTGACTCTTAATTGAAAATTCTTTAAACCAGTTGTCCAAGCTTCCTCAGAGAATTTATTAAAGAGTTTTATTTTTACCCATAAATGACTATTGTTAGTTGATTATATCCTTACAGGTATTGGATCTATAAAATATTTGCTTCTAGTACAGTAACTGTGAATATCTTGTAACTGATAATATTTTCCTTGATATTTAGTAAACAATTATTTAGTTATTTTTTCCTTGACAATTAATTATTTCGTACCGCAATAAGTGTACTCTGGCAAAAAGTGGAACAGTATTGTAGCCTTTATGACCAAATTTATACTAACTAGAGAAGAAGAGAGAGGAATACGGTACAACAAAAGTTTACTAGCAAAAGCGTACCCAGGGGGAGGCAGCTGCCCCTCCCTAGAAGAAATAAAACCAAGTCTATTATCTCTGCAAACCAAATTCGCACACCTCTTCGATATACAAACAGACATATCAATTCCGTATAAATTTTAATAAACACAGAATTTGTACTGTAATGAATATTGACTAATAGCAAATGGACCTATTGTAAAACCTTTGTTAATGTCATAATGATTTTTTTTAACATGAAGGACATTACAATTCGGAACAGCAACAATTCCATGCACGTTGACGTTACAATTCCATGCACCATACGACAACCATAACACTGACCTTTAGAAGGCCTTATGCTTCGATGAGTGAAGACCTGGCTTGGGCTTCTAAGGGAAAGGAAAAACTGGAGCATGCAAGATAATTTCGTGAAATAAAACCGTTAGTTGGGGAAAAGAAGTTAGGCCTACTATAGACAAATTTTCTGTAAATCCGAAAAGATATAAACAATACCACAAACTAGGAAGATCGTCCAGAAAGTAAAGAACGTTTTGGCATAAGAAATAAAAACAAAAGATGTTAATATAAAACTTTATTTACCTAACTCTACTTTTCAATTCAGTCGCATAGCTGTCAAGGCGCTTATTGTAACGTAGCACCAGTTTGTCAATTCTGATGTTGAACTCCTCTACCGCCAAAGATTTGAGCCAGGATATCACTTCTAATTTGATCTCTTTATCGGTTGCAAACTGATGTTTTCATTCAAAAATTCTTCTAGTTTCAGGAATAAGTGATAATCACTTGGTACCAAATCAGGGCTGTAAGGAGGAAGACCAAATATTTCCCACTTCAGAGGCGCTGATGTTCTTGTTGCTGCCTGAGGATGTGCATTCTCGTGAATCAAAACCACCTCTACAGACAACATTCCAAGTCTCTTGTTTTGGATGGTATGACTAAGTAGTTGGAGAGTTCCACAATAAGCCTCTGAGTTTATTTCTTCTCTTCTTGGCATAAACCCTACGTAGAGCAAATCCTTTCGGTCCTAAAAAATGGTCGTCATCACCTTTCTGGTGTTCAAGTTTTTTATTCTGGTTTTGTGGGTGTTTGAGTGGTGCCATTCCAAAGACTGGCGCTTGTTTTCTGGAGTCTTGTATGAAATCCAAGTTTCATCTCCCGTTACAATAAAGATCCATATCTGATTGGAATTCAATGTCATATGGTGTACCACAGGGATCCATACTAGGCCCTTTATTATTCCTCATTTATATAAATGATATTTCTTATAATACAAATTTGAAATTGATATTATTTGCAGATGATTCAACTGCAGTAATTAAAGAAAACTGCATTAAAAATTTATCTAGTACAGTAATTCGGTCTCTAAACGAAATTAAATTGTGGTTTGGTGAAAATGGACTTTTGCTAAATCTTGAAAAAACAAACATAATTGAATTCAAGACAAAAGAGAATTTTACAAAAAATGATAATATTCCAAATAGTGTAAAATCTCACAAATTTCTAGGAGTGTATATAGATGATTGTCTAAATTGGAAGACTCATCTTGATTATCTGAAGGGCAAACTTAGACAAATAACCTATGCTTTCTATATTTTAAAAAGGTGTGTTCCAACATTGACCTGTAAGACGGTTTATCATGCATATGTAGAATCCGTGTTGAGGTATGGCATAGTCATGTGAGGAAATGCAGTGGGTGTTGACAAGGTTTTTTTGCTCCAAAAAAAAATTTTACGGACGATGACTAATCTGCGTCAAAGAACTAGCTGTAGGCCAGTTTTTAAAAATTTTAAAATGTTTACTTTATCTGGACTGTATATATATGAAGTTTTAGTCTGGGTCCACTCAAACAGAAAAATGTTGGATGAAAATTGCTTTAAACATAATTACTGCACCAGAAACAAAGAAAATTACAGATTTCCATCCCATCGTTTGAAATTGTTTGAAAATACCCCACATTACATGGGTCTAAAATTGTACAATGTATTACCAAATAGGTACAAATATTTAAATGAAATGCAGTTTAAGGGTGAAATAAGAACAGAAATTGTAAACAAGGCTTATTATAATGTAGATGAATATGTTGCATGTCCACTTTAAAAAAAAAGAGTAGTTTTTAATAATTTTAATGTGAAATTTGTTTTATATTTTAAGATTGACACTGCGCCTATTTCTGTAAGAAATGTTTTTTTTTGTGCAATAAATCAAATAAATAAATAAATAAATACGGTCAACAAATTCTTCCACATCATGTGATATTGGGTCTTTCAAGAGCTGCTCCCAACCGTTTCTTCTTATGGACATCAGTAAAATTCTTTGGCACCCACCAAGCTCACATTTTTTTTTTTTAGCCAAGTTGCTCTATCACTATTTCATGCAGGAATGATTATAAAGTATGAGGGAAATATTCATGTAACATGATTTAAAGTGAATCGCCAGTTTTCCTGAATCTTGTCTTCAACTTTTGCTTTCAACTTATCTGTAACAATTAATAGCCTACCACACCGATCTTCACCGTTCACACTGTTTCTTCCTTGATTAATCCTAGAACACTAACGCTTAGTCTGACAGACTACTGTGAACTATCGATTTTTCTGCTTTCCCTACTTCCTCTCCACCGAGCTGTCCACCACTCCGTGTACCTTCATTTGAGCACTAGCTAATTATATGGTCAGTATAGTAAGTCCGTACGAGCATGCTTTTTGCTAGTTTTTAGGTTCGCGTAGTCTGGTGGACCAAACATTAGTATTTACGTAAGTTTACTTATTGGTATGATTCTGGTAGTTACTAATATGATACTGGTCCTGAACAATGTAAGACAGTTGTAATGGATGTAAGACAACAACAGGATCACAAGATATGCACATTCTACCCTTTAACAAAGAGAAGAATGACCCATTCTTCTGTGAGAAGTGCTCAAGAGTAATTTGTGAGGAGTACCAAGCAAAGTCTTCCTGTGACGATGCCACATACTAAAAATGTTGTAAAACGTATTAAATGTGTTTATAATGACTCCTTATTCAAAGTTATGAGAGTAAAAATATTTGTTTAATATTTTTAATTTGGTTTATTACCCTTTTTAAACAGTAGTCTGGCAGACGAAGGTTTAGTAACTACGTTTGGCTAAAACCACCTTAGTGTTCTAGGGTTAAACATTATGCAACATTTTCTCACTGAAGACTCGTTCCTTGCTCTACCACCATATGCAAATTATTTATTTGCCTTTAAATTTCAATAGGCCGAACTTTGTGTGTGATCAGAAAACGAACATCACTACGCACTTCACATTTGGCGGTACCATTCATATTGAAAGGTTACAGAACAATGATGCATTACGACCGTTCAACAACAAAACTCGGCACGCACTGAAGCAGGGGACGGAGCACACGAAGCTAACTGGAGCGCATGTGCAGTAGTGGGACATCGGCGCCGGTCGTAGTGCGGCCGTAATTCTTTACTTTCTCGACAACTCTCGTAACATAGAAAATGTATGCAGTTAACTTCACCGTAGGTAGTATGTACCTGTTATAAAGTATTAATATGTTATAAAGTATGTTTAGTAATACAAAAATTGTTTTCAGTCGTTTTGAGATTTTTAAAATCTCCTTTACTTTACCTAACCCCCATTCCTTGAAACTAATATGTGTTGCCCCCCGTAGTTCAGATTCTGGGTGTAATCTTGATTACTACTATACAGTAGAACCCCTCTTAACCAGTCTGGTTGGGACCAAGACCCTGGCCGGTTGATCCGAGGTTTCCTTAAAAAATAGATTTTTGTTTAAAAACAACCTGCATATTTCATAAATAAACAAGCAAATAAGACGTCATTGCAACCCGTTTTATTGTATGTACAACATACATAAACAAACACAAACAAATTAAACATTTTAAACATACATAAACTTTAAAACTGAATTTACCTATAATGTATAAAAAAATCTGTTATTTTTTCTGTTCTTTAACATTCAAAGATTTTTTTAAGCCATGCCTCGCCATTTTTGTACGTTCATCTTGTCTAATGCCGTTGAATGTTTTTGCTGCTCAACATATTACGCAATATGTTACAAATTTTACATATTTTGCCCCTACAAAATTTAGTAAAGGTTTCGACGAAGCAACGGACGAAGAAAAAGAAACAAAGGATGCCGCTTTGTCAATTGATTCCAAGAAAAAATACTGTTGCCGCGGAAGGAAGAGGGGAATCAAACCCACGCTCTACCTACCCTGTTCTGTCTGCCAGAACTCTAATACCTATAGTTCTGTCACCCAGCTTTATTTTCCAGGAAATGTCCGTCAAACAATCAATGTTTGAGACTTCGGCCAGTTACAGTAATATAATCTGTAAGAGAAATAAAAACTCTGTTGTACTATCGGATAGGCCGGTTAATCCGAGGACCGGTTGATCCGAGGCCAGTTAAGAGTGGTTCTACTGTATACTAGAAGTAACGACATCAGATAAAAGTGTACAAGTTGTGGAAAAGCATCCCATCAAGTCAAACAAAATTTCAATAAACATATTATACAGTATCAGACGTATATGTAGCACAAATTGTTGTTTACCACACACAAAAACAAATGAAATGGTACCAGCATGTAAACTAAACTTAAAATGTTTGTAGAATTTTAAAATATTACACTTATTAAACACTAACAAACAATGCATAATCAACTTACAATACATTTTTCTTGGGAAAGTAGATTCGTGTCAAATTTGGAATTGTCAAAATTTGATCCTTTTTCGTTTGCTACTAGTTTCATATTTTTGAGCCTTTGCCTATTAAGAAGCCACTTCGGAGATTCTGGGACTAACCTGTATGTGGTGTTGCAAAATCATTAATCCATTCCAAAAAGATGATTTATTTTAGGTTTAATTGGCTATGAGTAATGCTACTACAAGCTAAAAGCTCTTAAGGATAATCAAAGTTTCTAGCCCATCTATGTCAGACACTCACCAATAATATAAAAGGAAAGCAAACGAGTAAGTTGAGACTGCCATATTCAGATCTCTCCAGTCTCTGAAAAAATAAGACGTTAGTGCTAGGAGTCCTTGCCCCAGACCGAAAGGAATCTGCATCATTAGAGAAACCGGAACTCTCCATGTTTTGTTCACCAGCTCACCGCCTGAAGTAAATCAATATTAATAATTCTAATTAAAAACATCTTTAAAGAATAAACAGTATTGGGACTACAAAATAAATAGTTTTAACAATAAATCTGTTATTATTGTACAGAACTGGGTCGCCGAGTGTCTGCGGCACAACAAATGTAGATATCCTTTGTCCAGGAACCACAAAAGTATGGAGCATGATTTTGGTGTCTCTTTACTTATACCTGAGACCGGCAACTTTTTGGATTTTCCGTTCCTGAGTTGCTGACAAGAAAAAAACATTGGCGTTTTAATATAGTAGAATATATTGTATATTTATATTCTATACTATGGGATATATTCTTTATAGTAGAATCGACAAAGAGATTATTTGGCTTTCAAACAACTAATTATATTTTACACTAGTGTTCACAATATACAACAAAAATGTAAAGTACTTTTTTTTAAATTACAAACGACACTGAAACTTTACTTTTTTAACAAATTTTAATGATGATCTCAGCATTAAAGTTTAAAAACTTGAGTTTGACGATCTCAGCTTCACTAGGACAGAAATTTGATACTTCCCAGAACAAATCAGTGTACACTGTAGGTGTTTGACAGGATTTTATCTGGAGAATTTTCAAGTTTCCCCAAAATCAAGTCGAAGCCTCGGCCATAAAATTTGGTAAAATATGTCCGTACATATTGTTTACATCTTCTGTAACTTAATTCAATTTCACTTTGCTTAGTTTTTTCAGTCAAGTGGATGAAGCTGCATAGGTGAAAATGCCTTTTCATGTGTGGAACAGAAACGATTCTTTAAAGAAAAACATTACACAAGCACATTTAAGGCATTGAGCACAGGCTTTACAGCAACACAAATTAACCAACACTAAATTCACTCCACAGTATTCCATCAATCATTTGTTTTGTACTTGTCAACTTGTAGGAAGTGAAATTGTGTGTTTTTCTTTAATGTACAGGTATCGTAACGTTAAGACTATTTTAGAGGTTAATTTTTAAATTATTTGTAACACAATGATTGCACCGCCTAGTCCCTATGTGTCTGAAAAGCGGCCTTATGACTGCCACAATCTTATCTCGTTGCTAGCCAATACTTTTAGAATACCTCGAATAAATACTCAGCAGGTGGACTTAGAACAGTGATGGATTTACACCTTGCCGCCTTTAGGCTATGCCAGATTTGCCGCCAATCCTCCTATTCCTATATATCACTGGTAAACTATACAGATGTTTATGTTCAGGTTTGAGCGAAGTTACTGATAATTTACCCCTCATCTAGTCGGTAGAATTTAATTACTTAGACTTTTATTTACATTAATAGACCCCACAATGATGTAATCCTTTCCTGTAAAAAGTTGACTACAAAAAATTAAACATCAAAGTTAATTTAAATAATTGGAACATGGCCGGATATTAACAGGTATATTTATTGCTATTGCTTGTCGACAACATGACAACTGCTCATTGCTTAGATGTGAAGTGTGCAGTGCAGACGGTGTGATGCGCGCGCTTCATTGATCGATGCACTTTTGATTGTGTACGGTTTCCTCCCCTCTTCCCTCCATCAATGTCTGCTCGAGGGGCCCTTGGAGAAAATTTGCACAGGCATTTGTGGATCCGGCACTGAATTGGAATATATATTCCAACAGTTGCAGAAAATAATATGTATTAAAAAGTAAGTACATATCCAATGCAACGTCTACCTCCTCCCACTTCAAACCTAGGCCCACAGTCTTAACTCACCCGATTTCCAGGGAGAGACACTCAATGCCAAAAATACACTCTGTTCTCTTATACTGTACAGACACTTTAGAAAGTCAGGCAATGTCTGTTTCTTTCCATGTTCCCAAATTTTCTGCTTGTAGTATTACACTGATTATAAACTTTTAGGGGCACAAAATCTCAAAACCGGCAACAACAAACTCGTAGTTTCAGCTCATTATTAAATAGTATACAACTATGTCTTTTGATAATTTAATTTGCCTCTCCCTAAAGCTGCCGCCCTGAGCTGCAGCCCTTTTAGCCCTCGTGTAAATTCGCCTCTAAGTTAGATTGATATGAAATGTTCTTCACGACGTATCACGGTTTCTGAGGGTAGTGTGAATCAATTGAAGTGGTTCGCTCGCTGTATAGGTAATAGCAGAGTGTACTGGTCCCTGAAATTCATGTTTCGTAATAAACAAAAGCATGTTAAGTCCCTTACAAAATGCATAATAACTTGTTCCCTATATCGTATTTGATTTACAGTCACCGGATCCTGTGACGGATGTTGACCATCCTCAAAGAAATAACAACTCAATGTGTAATTTCTAGATACTGCACACCAGAGAATTCATTGTGGAGATAATTCTCAATAATATCTGGTCGAGTGAAACCAAAAACTAAGTTGTTTGTTTATAAATCCATTTACATAAACTTTGCATAAATACGTCTCCAATATTCCTGTTTTTTCTTCAATCAAAAGACGGCCATTTCGGATATTCAACCATTATCTAGTTATTTTATCAGTTATGCCTTCATTATATTACAAAAAACACACTTACGCATAACACTTTTTGACTCATGAGTCGTGACTAAATAGCTGGATGTCCCTGTGCAGGAGTCAATGCGTTAACCACTAGGAGGGGATGTTGTGTTTTCTAATTGAGTCAACACGGTGTCGTATAAAGAGTTGGATTTATAATTTAGCCTAGTTATGATTACAGTTACTTTGGGATGATGTCTCTGGCAATTAGTTTTTATTGAACTTTATGTTTTGTGTTGTCATAAGCAATTTCAATTTCATATTTATAGGCGAGGTCAGCTTTACTTGTTAATAAGTTATAACATTTGTTAGTCGCCATTCCGAACATTGATATATTATGAGACTTACCATCTACAATATTCCATTTTTTTTATTGTTCAAATGGCGGCCATTTCTACTATTCAACTATTAGGCCGGCCACACACTGCAACAGTCAAGGCAAGGCGAGGCGAGGCATTTTGACTAAAGGCATCTTGAGTGACAGAGAAAGCATAGGCGCTTACGGAGCACCATACACTGCAAGAGACGAGGCGAGGCGGAAAGGCGCCTTTAGTCAAAAAGCGAAGCAGTCAAAAATTATGTTTCGTCGAAAGTCATTTAGTCAGAGTGTTCCGCGCATGCGCGAAGTCACGTGACTTCCACCACTCTGTACGTTCTGTACTGGATTGTGAAACTGCGCCAAAACTTTGGTGCCTTGACTTGCCTCGCCTTCTGCTGTGTGTGTTCGCTTTGCGACAAGGCAAGTCGAGCGATTTTTCTTATGTCGCCTTGCCTCGCCTTGACTGCTGCAGTGTGTGGCCGGCCTTATGAAGTTATTTTTCAGGTTTCCCTTCATGATATGAAAAAAACACACTAATACATAGTTACACATAACACAAAACACTTACAAGCATGTATGATTTAAAAACAAATTTACTCAAGAGTCGTGATCAAATAACAAAATGTCCCATTCAAATTTTCTGCTTGGTACTTTCGGTTTTTGCTCATAACACTTCTGTCAGTAATTAATAGACCTACAGGAAAAAATGCAAAAACCATTTTGTCTGTCAATAAAAAACACAATTTTGGTTCTTACAGTTGTTTTTAAAGATAGTGATTTTCAAGACATCCAACACAACATTATAAAATACTGAAAATTTAAATTTGGTGTTAGGAAAAACTTAATTACTTTTCGATAGTGTAGTCTTTATGTTAAAATACAATATAATGTGTTTCTCTCTTATACAATAATCATGATAAATATACAATACATTTTTAGGGCATGGCCTTTTTGCAGTGGAAGGATTAGAAAAAGAAATATAAACATTAGGGTCACCACATGATATGTGCTTTCTTGTCTTTTGAATTTGTTTAAAGGCTCCCAGTGCATTCTACTCTTATAAAACACCACAAAACAATATAAAAAGTGTATTGGAACAATAAATTATCGTATTTATTAGTAGAGATTAGTAAAGGTAAATGTGATTAGTTAATTTTAAATTTTACACCATTGAGTTTCAAATAGCATCATGTTTCATGTAAAAATAAATCATGTATGGTACTATTTAAAATTATTTAAATAAAATTTAATTAATAATAAGGACAAATGATGGGATACAAATTTTGCTGCTAGAATTAAAACAAATTTTTAAGTAGACTTGTAAGAAAGTACCTATTGCAGCCATTACCATCATCTGACTTTCGGGAAATGTCTACCTAGATTTTCGTTTCAATATTAAACCTAAAAACAATATTAAACTAAAAATTGAATATATATGTATTTACATCTAACTATTTAATTTTATTGTGGGCACGATAACTGACACAAGTTTTGATGAATTACTCCCAGGCTGATAAATAAAATTCAGAGATGGAAAATTTCTTTCGAGTCTCCTTACTAGGCAAAATTAGACCAACTGGGTAGAAGTGGGGAAGGTTATTTTGAAAAATTATATAATTGTCTTAATATGAAAAATATTACATCATTTAGAGTTATTACACCTCCTAAAAGTAGAAACGAAGAATTTGTTGTAACAGTTTTTTGATAACACCAACCAATAGCTCTAGAGTTGGAAAAATATTAGTTGAAGGTAAACAAAATCATAATTCCCATAGGCTCAGTATCAAATCTGTTCATTTAAACCTTCTAAGTACTGTATCATCTAAAACGTTTTTCTGTACTGCAAAATTATTTAACTTTAAAGTTATTTGTATAGTGTACTTGTGCACATGTATCGATTGAGATGCTTAATATTTATTTTGTGAAAATTCAATCGAAAATCCAAAAACTAATAAACAAAGGTAAGCGGTCCAAAGTGCCGCCTTGCGATCGCGTGTGTGAAATCAAATAGCGTGAGCGCTTCAAGGTCAATAATGATTGTAAATACACTGTAACAATATTGATGTTTTAAGAAGTTTATATTCCGTCATTAAATACATAATAGGAAATAATTTTGAGTTGAATCATTTAAAACAAAAAACTCACAGAAATTAGTAAACTATTTGCCACAAATGTGGATCAAAAGACAGAAATTTTGCACAATGTAATGTATAGCGTAACATTATTACGACTTGACCAAAATAACAAAGAAACAAATGTATTTTTAAATAGTAAATAATATCCTTCTATAAATTGGGTTAACCAAATGTAAACATTGAACAATTAAAATTACATTTATATTGCACCATAGTAAATTTGAACTTACATAGAAGACCGCTAATGACAATCGTGCCACCTAAAGCCACTCCTAACAACCAACGGAGGATTAGAAATACAGTAAACGAAGGACTATAACCCACAAGAAAGCTGGCGATGGCCTGAAGTATAATTGCTCCAATCAGTGGACCTTTCCTTCCTGTCCTAACCATAACACAGACTTTTATTTTAAACATGTACTATTTTACTTCCATTCAGAACAAAGGTCTAATGAACATCATAATTTATCAAGTGGCATAAACTGGGTGGTGTATCATTAGTAACTAGAAATATGGTAAAACTATTCGATCGTACACTAAATATTTCTTTATATAATTTAGCACTATTTAATCTTTATTGAAGATTTTAATGAAAATCGTTTAGCCTAAATCAGGCAAGCCGGGAAATGTTCCCTGCTTCTAATTTCCACTGTAGGGACTGGTTTAGTTGACTAGTAAGTCCTTTGAATTAATTAGTTTGTACATTTTAATATTTCGTAAAGCATCGACTAACCGAAAGTAAATCAACGAAACCGTTTGAAGAACTGAAAGAAAGAAATGGCACAGTAATTAATTTTGGCAGTGGACGATGGGGCAGAACACTAGATTCAGATTCCAGATCATAAATGACAACAAACTCTTATCAATTTGCAAGATCAAAAGGAAGTTGTTAGCAATGATAAGTTGTTTATGAGGCAGTTGCTTAGCATAATTTCCATTTATGATCTACAATTCTGTAGGGCACCTTCTGTAAACACAGGATGTTTCAAAATTAAAATCGGAGTTTTAAGGCTTTTTAGCGTTTATTACATTTATAAATAATACATCAAATGAAAGAGCAACTCAAACAGTTTTGTTGGTACACCTGTGCGTATGCGCTGTATCCTCTGTTTTTCGTTAAAGAGTGCCATTAGCAAAGATGGCGACTAGTCAACAAAAAGCTTTTTGTGTTTTACAGTTTGACAGACTGAATCTGTACTTACAGTGTGTTCCGTATTCAGTTAAAATTTAATCCACCAAGCGATATTAACATTCGTAGATGGTGCCATCAGTTTGAATACACCGGCTGTCTTTGCAAAGGGAAGAGTACGGGATGACTATGATTGACTAAAGAATGTGTTAAACGAGTGAGAGGGTCTTTCACGCGTTGTCCCAAGAGATCAGTTCGGAAGGATAGCCGTGGGTTAGCAATCCCAGTGACGTATGTGTGGAGAGTATTAAGGAGACGCTTACAACTAAGTCCTTATCGTTTGCAGTTGTCACAAGCAAGATGGTACTTGCTTTATTTGGCAACAAGATGGTATCACTGAATATGTGATTGAGTAAACGACCTTGTAGCCGACCGCTGGATTGGCCACAAGGTTGGCCGGATTACAGAGCTTGTTTCGCATGTCCTCCACGTTCACCTGATCTGACCCCATGTGTTTTTTACCTTTGGGGGTTCAGAAAGGACCATGTGTGCGTTTGAATCTGCTACCAGCTGACTTACGCAAATTAAGAAACAGGATGGAAGTATAGTGGTTGCAACAATTGCTCCAAAAAGACTGAACAAGGTTTGGGTGTGCTGTGTGATGAATGGTGCTCACATTGGACACTTGTAGGAAAAACTGTTTGAGCTGCTCTTTCATTTGATGTATTATTTGTAATTGTAAGTAATATGTAATAAATACTACAAAGCCTTTAAATTCCGATATTCATTTTGAAACACATGCTACTGTAATGCACATAATATGTCTTAGTCTGAACTAAGACTAATATAATGATTTAACTTGTAATATAAAATAAAATAAAGGTGGCGTAACAGATTAAAAAATAATAAACAGTAAATATTTTTGATTTGTATAAGAGAAAATTATCTTAATGGTGTGTAGAGTTTTCTAGTAGAATAGTTCAGTGTGGTAAGCAAAAATATAATACTGTAACTTTCTCTTTTAGGCTTCATGCTTATATAGGCAAAGCCTTGGTTTATTTTAAACCAAAAAGCCAATCGGCAAAGAACAAAAACAAAACTTTCTCTTTTGTTAAATTACTACTACAATACATGACATTTTAGTAATAGCTTCAAATACGAGGTAAAGTCATAAACCATACTTTTTTTATAAATTAGTATTGGTCATAAAAAATAAAAACAAAACCTTAAACTTTTCTCAACTTATTCTCCTGCATGCTCCACACATTTTCTCAGTGTTTCGGAAGTTTATAGATCAATTCTTCAAAGACACTTTTATATTAATTGGTCAACTGACAGTGCACATGATCCTTGATTTGATGATTTTTCTCAGATTATGCCCCTCCCAACGTTTCTTTCAAAGGCACAAATAAAAAAAATAATTATAGTTTGACAAATGTGGGCAGTAGGGCTGATCAAGGTTTCCAATTTAACCTATTTTTGTTTTGTTTTCGGTCAATATTCTCAGAATCCTTCGAGCACAGACTTCTCTGAAACATAGGTTCTCTGTGATAATGGCATGATCATTCGCGTGGTGGATACCCATCTCTGAAGTAATTTTATAAACAATCGACCTGCCAGTCACCTTCGAAAAAGTCACAAACTGCATGATGTTGACATCCAAAAAGATTGACGTTAGAGTTGATCATGACTTTCTAGTTCCCTCTTAAATTAGCTGTCTCAGTCAAACTCTTGTGGCCGAGTCAGTGTAGTCCACAAACTGGTCGTTAAACCTAATCAAAATTTACAACGGTTTAATACCTATCTTTGATTAAAACTTTAAAGGCAATAGAATGTGTTGCTTTTCGTGGCTGTACTGAGGAAGGTTTGGAGGGAAACAGTTATTCCACTCGTAACGTATCATCCTTAAACGCAACACTCTGCCAACACACTTGGGATTGTTTGAGGAGACAAGGAACAAAAGTTTGCTTTATATTTAACTCGTCCTGTAAAACCTGGCAAATAGTATTAATTTCGCACACATGCCAAGGAATCCTTAGTCAGCAGAAGTATCCAGTTTAAAAGAACTGGATGTTCACTATGTTGTTCTTTCGGTTTCTACATCTCCCGATAATGTTCTAGAAAGATATCTTTAATAACAACCAAGACCAGAACAAATTATAGTTTCCAATCAATTTCAGATACATATATGTTTCACAAAACTGTTAAGGTTTTTCAAAAATATAACACATTAATAATATATTTGCTAATATGGTGGGAGAATCTGGTGTTAATTTGAGAACAATCTACAAGTTGAGGATAGTTGACCAATTAACAGCAAAGTTTCTTTGAAGAAAGGATCTATAAGCTTCCAAACACAAAGTAAAATGTGTAGAGCATGCTGGAGAGAATGTTGAGAAAAGTTAAAGGTTTTGTTTGTATTTTTCAACCAACATGTCTTTAATAAAAGAGAAAGTTACAGGACTTTGTTTTTGCTTGCCATACTGAACTAGGTAGGCCTACTCTGCTAGATTATTCTACACACAAGTAAGATAGTTGCCTACGTTCTTTTAAGGAATTACTATATACTTTCTTCATACACAAATGTTTCTTATCCAACTATATAAAGGATAATATTTTTAATATTAATCCTTTAGTCTTAAAGTCCAATAAAAACCAGGTTATTGAACAGCATAAATTGCTTAGAATATAAAATGTCACATATAATTAAAAATAAATGGTACCTGTCTGCCATTATATCAAATGCAATGTTTCCAAATAAGATCCCGACGAAAAAGCTCGACTGAGTAAGGACTGGGCCATAACTTTGATCACAGACCAAGTTCCACTGAAAATGATTAAGAGTATGGAAAAGATTTAAAATGGACAAATTTCAAACAATCATTTTAATAAAATTTTAACTTGAACTGGACTTATTAGGAAGAAACACTACGGTATATAAATAAAAAATGAGCACAGTTTCTCACTTAAAACTTTTATAGTCAAACGAGTTTCAATGTCTTTCATTGCCTGTGGTGGTCTTCGAAACTTGTTTGACTATTAACGGTTTTTGTGTGAAATCGTTTAATAATTTAATCTGATTGTAAACAAAAACATGGTACATTTCAACTGATTAAAAATTTAGCTTCCGTTATTCAGAGCAAAATATTATTGCAAAATTATTTGTTATCATTTTGAAATTGAGAGGTTGATACAAAACAGTTAACTGTAAGAGGCATTGTCAGGGACAAATATATAATATACATGTTCAATTAAATTTAATTCTAAAACAATATTTTTGTAATGCACTAGGCGGGCAGTTTCAATCTAATTTCCCAAAATGAGCTCTATTGTTTTAAATCCTATACTCTAATACGAGCAATGTCTGTTTGTTTGTTTGTTTGTTGGTTTGTTTGTGTGTTTGTACGAGCAATCTCGAGATCCAGCGGAAGGATTTTGCTGAAACTTTGGGATTAGAGGCTTTTGGGACTAAAAAATCGATTGGTGAAAACCACTACCTCAGGAAAACTCGTATTTTTCTGAAAAACTCATTTGAAAATTGAAAATTTTTAACATTGGGGTTATGTAATTTAAAATCAATAGGATACATATGACAAACATCAGCTGTTTCCTATAATATTTCCATCAGCTGTCTCCTATAAATTTTTTTTTTTTTTTTTTTTCTTAAAGGTTATAATTGTTTTAAGCTTGAAATCAGCTGACCCGTGCTAATATTTCGCGAGTTATGAGTAGGCCTACAAAACAGTACTTACCTGATTTGTATTTACATACATTTTCCTATAAAAAAAAACACAATTAACAAAAATACCGAGTAATGCTCGGTCGCCCAGGTACTTTCTAATAATTTCAGTTACTGTATAGGCCTACTCCAAAAATAAATCAGGTATAAATACGCTACTCATAATCTAAAGTTCCTCTTACTTTTAGAGTTAAAGAAACAAACCAATTAATTACGTAATTAAAATAATTTATGTATTAAGCATAAAGGTCGGTACAAAAGTAATTTATTTTATGTTTTTTTTTGTCTGTGTGTGTCCCAGGTCCATCACAATATTTGGCAATATATCAGGCTGATGCGAGGGGCTTGCCTATAACTTGGAGGTGTTTCCAATAATATTACTAGAAAACTTGATCAGTTATTTGCTGACACTTCATAGTGCTGGTTCTATAAGCTTTGTTAACTAACTTCCGACAGAAAATTGTTTTTATCAATTATTTTAACCTTTATAGATGAATCAATAATAATAGTAGCCCATCCATGCTGTTACTGTCAAGCTGTCCTTGTTCTTGTAAGAAATTACAGTTCATAACCATTATCAAAATACATCTATGACAATATTATTTTGTACTAGTCAATGTCAATATTTGAATAAGAAATTGTCTCTTAAAAGACCTTCTATTTGTTTTCATTTAAATAGACGGATCACTTAGAGCATCTATATATTTTACAGCAGTTGCAAGTAAGCTATTAAAGTTTGTTTATTGTAAATTGTTGTTTAGTCAAATAAAGGATTGAATTGAAGAGGTCAAGCAAAATAGTTGACATTGCTGATAAAAGCATTCTGAACTCCGTGTCAAGAACAATAAATGTAATTGTTTAACAACAATCATTTAAATGTTTTGTCAAAGGTTATTGTAGCACAGCTGTGTCTATAAGTTTATTTATTGAGGACTAGAGTCAACTCATGACAAATTTAAACTGGAAAGTATTCATATTCCAGTCTTTAGTGTTTGAGTCAGATGAATTATTTTAGGCACAACAATCTTTAATAGTACAATGATGAGTAGCCTACATCATTTAAACATGACAAAATTTTGTTATTGGACATAATTCATGGCAAAATGTAAACTGAATAGTTTTTCTTAGTATATTTTTTAAATATGTCTTACTTAATGTCTTACTTCATTCTGAAAGACTTTCCTAGTTGGGTACATGGGTTTAAGTTTATTTTGAATCCATTATAAATTGAAAAAAGTTATTTTTATTTGTAGGCCTATTGTTACTTTCACATACTAGTAGTTAATAAATGATATTAGTTTATGTTCTTACATTGGTATATTATCAATATTTTGAGGTACTGATGGATACTGGATCTGGGGCAAAAACATTTCACCATATCCAAAAGTCCCTAACACAGCAGCTATTTTGTTAATCTCGCTTAAACATTTTTGATCTCAAAAGGGATTTTATAAGTTTAAATTTTGCATAGAATTTTATACCATAAAAAATAGTTTTTTTTAATACAATTTAAAATGGGGAATCTTAAAAGGTCGATGTTGAATACCTATAAACAATTTTTCACAAATGTTCCTTGCATTTTTGCTTTAGGTTAAAACACTACCAGTTATGAGAAAATCTGAAAAAAATAATTTGGTTCTAGACTAATCTACTAATCTTGTTTATTTTGACAAGCACCAAGAAAAAATCAAATTTGTTTCAATAGCTAGGTTCGTTTTTTTCACCAACAGATGAAACAGATTTTGTAAAAAAAATCTAATTTTTTGTCCTCTGTGAAGTTGTTGTGTTAGGTTAATGACTCCCAAGATTTTCAACATCAACCATTTTAAACGGCCATTTGGGTTGAACGGTTTTTGAAATTTTTGTAGTTTTGTCTTTATGATGTAGGCCTAAATATCTATCCGGAATTTGAACTTAAAGATTTTTGAAATACCCAGTATATAGATTAATAATCAAAACACAAAAAGGTCCAAAGTATAATGCCTCAGATTGTGTAGTACTGGAACTGCGTACCTATAAACATTATTGTTAGCATAACTTTCACTTAATTAAGTTTGTTTTACCTAGGCCTACATGTTGATAAATAGCTGTTAGAGTCTATACCACCTCAGGATGAGGTGGAAACAGTCGACTCACACAATAGACCCAAGGGTGAGATGAGTATTATTCTGGTCGCCTATTTCCGCCTCACCTTGAGGTGGTAGGCTACACCTTCTTTTTTTATAAAGAATTATTTGAGAGATCCTTGTATCTTCATCTGAAATTATATCTTATTCCTTATTCCTGTCTTTTTGAAATTGAGGTGCCCAACATGATGAGCCTTAGAGCATGCGTTTACTTAGGATCATTTACTGTGTGTACTAAAATTAAGTAATTAGTTTTAAGATCAAATAGTAAATAGCAGAACATTTTTTATATAACAATAGCAAGTAAACCATAACAATAGTTTCAATGGAATAGTACCTACATAGGTTAATGTGAAACAAATTGATTTCCAATCTAGCTAGTTCTCTAACTATTAAAGTTCAAAAAGCATGACAAATTAGCTGTCAAGTTTGGTATATTCTTACAGGAAATTATTCTTTTAGTTTCTGTACAAGGACGAGTTTCATAATGTAGCAATGACGCTGCATGCTTGTTTATAAGTTTGTTACATTGAAATGGACTTCTTTCAACATGTTACAAATAAGCAATGCTTTAATATCATGTTATTATAAATTTAAATAACTGAATCTATTCATAAAGAGAATTCAAATACAGAATAATGCATAATACATTATTCAGATTTTGTAGCAAGACCCTAACAGAACTATATTTTTAACACAAATTTACAAAATTAAGTACTAGAGAAGTTTACTTACATCCGATGTTATTGTACGGGTATATACTGACTCATCATACTGCCAATGTTTGCATTCCACATTTTCAGTTTTGTTTTGAACTTGTGTGTAACAAGCATTGTTCCAGAAACTATCATCTTGTGAAATGTTCATGGTCTCATTCATCTGAAAAATTACAGTGAAAAGTTAACTTGGAATTGGGATGATGTTAGTTATTCATGTTAACTCATTGTTTTAATTTTTCAACGTTGTGCAATGTCAAATAATTACTTCCTAGTTCTTACCTATAGTGTTTAGTCCTACTTGTAGAGCACATAATTATTTCTATCGCGTTTTCAAGTTTATAGTTAAGGTTGTGACCATTAAGATAGGCGGTACATGTTTATTTTAACATTATGTGGTGGTTACAACCAATTAGTTTCCCAATCACTTAGTAAAATAATTGGTATTATGAAAAGAAAAGACAATTATATAATAGGCTTGCAATACCTATACAATTTAAACTAACTAAAATTAATATGGCTAGCATCTTCATTTTCATTGTCGGAACATAAAATTTAAAGATATGCTTGCTACACAATTTATCAAACACTTCCAGTAATCAGGTGAGTTATGGTTAAAAAAATATAAAATTAAATTAAAACACACAAGCTGCACCATACATTTTTAAATTATGTCTGTTCTTTTATTAACAGTTAATTTAAATTATTACCAATTAAGGCAAAATTACAAGACATCATTTACTATAAAATCATAATGAATTATAACAGTATGGTTATATTACACATTGATAAATATGGTAATATAATAAACATTGAACACAGAAAAATTCTAAAATAAAAGAAACAATAAACAGAAATATATTTATAATAGGCTACATAGATACATGCATAAACAACACACTATACTAGGTCTGTCCATCCCCAGTAAAATAAACGGTACCAGGAACTGGCACATAATTTCTCACAAAAATATTTAAATTATTAAACAGATTCACCGAGACTTCGTAATTGTAGGTGGGGTAGGAGAGGTGATTTATTAAAGTACTAGATTAGCTAATAAATATTATTATTATTATTATCTAGAGAGAAAACTATTTGATCGATTTCGAACAAATTTGCACCAAACACGTCAATTTGGCCTGCACGAAAAAAGGTTTTGAAAAGCTTGAAAAACAACCCCCTTCTGGGCCAAAAAAACCGCCAAAACCAGTTATTATTATTACTATTAGCTAAACGAGAATTTTTAGAAAGATGCGGTTTTATGCATATGGTATGTAGGCCAGTCGGTAGAGGTAATTTTAGACCAAAAGTTCAAGTAATTTACAATACGGCTGATTTTTTTTTAATAAGTACATTCAAGTATGTAGATTAACATAAAAAAAAAGTTTACCAGTCTATCGATTTCCCAAAGTCGAAAAAAAAATTATCATTTTTTTTTCGATTATACTTAATATTTCGAGCTGGGATGAAGATAGAGAAAAATAAAAAATACCACCGTGTAGGGGAGGTATTTTCAATAAAAAAGGTCATATGTATTTATTTCGTCCGAGCAATGGTTTGTCTGGAAAAAATTCGATAATGCAGGTATGTATTTTGCAGCAGGGGAAATCACTAAAAGGGGACATCTTATTCATATTTGAAGCGTTGGCTCATTCTAAATTGGCCAAATTTTAATATATCGAATTGAAACTTGACGTAGGAGTTAAAATATATATTTTAAACATTTATGCTGAGTCTCAGCTTGTTATCTTGAAAATGTCCCGATCTAGGAGTCGATTTCGATTATCGATTTTAGGAGTACCGGACCCACGAACTAATTTCAATCTATTCCAGTTTCGTCAATTTTTGGAATATCAACACCAAATTTGTTTTAAAAGTTGAGTACACCAGTATAAATATTCTTAGTAAGTATGAACGATTTTTTTCTTGTTATTTTTAAAAACGAGGCGCTTGAAAATAGTCTTCGGTTTTACCTATCTCGTTTTAACTATAACACTTTTGGATTCAACGACTCCATTTTCGACATTTTTGAACATATCGATTTAAAAATTGGTACAGAAGTTACAAATACAATTGTTTTTTGCTATAGGCCTACTTATTGTAAAAACTATATTTTCAAAAATGACTAATCTGCAGCTGATCAACTCAAACGTTTTGATGGAAAATCTAAAAAGGTCTAAAATTATACTGTTTTAAATTTACTTGTGCTTTTAAAAGTAAATAATGAAAAAGGTTTATACTCCTTGAACTTGTTTGAATATATATATATATAACTAGTAAAAAAACTTTCAGGTTGATATTTTGAAAATTCTCTAAACTGGAACCGATTAAAATTAGTTCAAGGGTCCGGTACTCCTAAAATCGAGAAACCCATTAAGAGTCAAGTGGCTCTAGATCGGGTCATTTTCAAGATAACAAGCTGGGACTCAGCATAAATGTTTAAAATATATATTTTAACTCCTATGTCAAGTTTCAATTCGATATATTAAAATTCGGCCAATTTAGAATGACCCAACGCATCATATATGAATAAGCTGTTCCCTTTTAGTGATTTCCCCTGCTGCAAAATACATACCTGCATTATCGAATTTTTTCCAGACAAACCATTGCTCGGAGGAAATAAATACATATGATCTTTTTTATTGAAAAATACCTCCCCTACACGGTGGTATTTTTATTTTCTCTATCTTCATCATAGCTCGAAATATTAAGGATAATCGAAAAAAAATTATAATCAATTTTTTTTTCGACTTTGGGAAATCGATAGACTGGTAAACTTTTTTTTATGTTAATGTACATACTTTAAGGTACTTATAAAAAAAATCAGCCATATTGCAAATTACTGGTAGTTTTAACCTATACCGACTGGGCTAAGGGTACATTAAAGGCTACAAATAAGCCAAATTTTATCAAAATCGTTAGAGCCGTTTTTTTTATAAAAAAGTAATAACTGATTTTTTGCCAAAAAGGGGGTTGTTTTTCAAAATTTTTCAAAACGGTTAATTCTTGCATCTATACAGGCCTACTTGACATGTCTGGTGCAAATTTGTTTGAAATTGATCAAAAAGTTTTCGCTCTAGCTTTGTATACATACAGACAGACATTTTGTAAAAAACACTTTTTTGGACTCATGGGGTCCTAAAGTGGATATTTCCACAAAAATCTCAACATCGATTTTTTTACGATCACTATACTTTCTCTATACTATAGTATAGTGAGAAAGTAAAAGGAAAGAACAAAGAACTAAAAAAACTAATTTATTATTCTGGCAAACAGCTTTATTGATTAGCATCTTTTTTTCCTCAAATGATTTATTTATCAGCAAGGCTTGTAGAACCTTCTAGAAGTTTTAAGGTAAAGAAGTAGTCTATTTCTATTATTTGGTCTAGTAATATAATTACTTTTTTTTAGCAGAGGACACACTAAACAATTGTCCTGTAACTTAAGAGAGAACGGTGCTTTAGAAAATGCATTTTTTTATTCTGAACAAAATGTGCACAACACAGTATCAATAAGCAAAACTGTTCGTCATGTCTCACTTACTCTTTTTAAGAACAACGTGACCTCATTGTTGAGCAACAGGCATACAAACAAAGGTCTATGTTTGTGTACCACGTATAAAATAGGCTCTAATGTTTGAACTACAGTTATGTAGTGACTCCATGACTTTTAATTTGCATTGGTTTTCATCATAATCAAACTATCGGTATTAAATTATTCCTTTTACTTTCTCACTATACTATATACTATGCATAGTGATTGCAAAAAAAGCCGATGTTGAGATTTTTGTGGAAATATCCGTTTTGGGACCCCCTGAGTCCAAAAAAAGTGGTTTGTACAAAATGTCTGTCTGTATGTCTGTATGTATGTCTGTATGTGTACAAAGCTAGAGCTAAAACTATTAGATCGATTTCAAATAAATTTGCACCAGACAAGTCAAGTAGGCCTGTATAGATGCACGAAAAACGGTTTTGGAAAAGTTTGAAAAACAACCCCCTTTTTGGCAAAAAAAAAACCCCAAAAAATCAGTTATAATTTTTTTATAAAAAAACGGCTCTAACGATTTTGATAAAATTTGGCTTATTTGTAGCCCTTAATGTGCCCTACCATATGCAAAAAACCTCATCTTTCTAAAAATTCTCATTTAGCTAATAATAATAATAATAATAATAACTGATTTTTGGGGTTTTTTTTTACCATAAAGGGGGTTGTTTTTCAAAATTTTTCAAAACCTTTGTTCGTGATTCTATAAAAACCTAATTGACGTGTTTGGTGCAAATTTGTTCGAAATCGTTTGAATAGTTTTCTCTCTAGATAATAATAATAATATTTATTAGTTAATCTCCAACTTTAATAAAAAATCACCTCTCCTAACCCCACCTACAATTATGAAGTCACAGTGAATCTGTTTAATAATTTCATGTGAGAAAGTATGTGCCATTTCCTGGTACCGTTTATTGTTTTTTCAACATGTGTCTGTTTTTCACCACGTTTGAAGAACCAAGTATGTAATTTTATTATAAGTAGGCAGTCTCTTGACTCTTACACTTGTAATCTTGAGCAAACACTGAGCATTATCGTGTAAATGTTTGCTAATATTATGTAAAACAGCGTAGCACATAATTGTTTTTGGAACTTTTTCCAGATCTACTCCCACTTTGTTTCCTAAAATTAGAAATCTTAGATTTATTTGTAAACACACTCTTTCAATTATAACCCTTTTCTTAGAGTGAGATAAATTAAATAATAATTCTTGGTACGGTATCTGTTTTGTTCCTTGCAGGTTTTAAAATGGAGTTATTAAAAACTAACTGATCCCTTATCCACTGTCTTCTAGAAAGCAGAAATTACCATTGATTTTTGAAATAGTAGTTCCATATACAGAACTCTTCATGAACACTTCCAGGCCATCAATGGTCTACATTTCTAACAAATTTACTTGCGCTACATACTTTCATATTCATATAATGGCAACTTTTTTTTTTGAGTGGACATGAGTGCTGTCTAATGCCCAATAACTGTAGGTATTTGAAATAAGTCCTATCTGGCTATTTCATTTTAGTGTCATTTATTTCCTGCACATTTTGTGGAAACTTTATCCAGTGATGAGCTTTTGCCAATATGCTACCAGCAACGTTATTAATAGTCTTGAATACTGTGGTATAATGAACTCCAAAATCTTTTTATATTCTAGTTTATAACCCAGGGAACAGTAACTGAGGAAAGCAAAACTATTCCCATTTTTTAAGTTATACTTCTTTGCGCCCGTTGTAATCGGGATGGGGTGTCGGTCGAGAAACCGCGTCACGCTTTAGGAGTTAATTCCCGAAAGTGCCTTTTTACACCTCTTCTCTACGAGAGATACCTCAAGAGTCTCGGTGGGTGAGTGGTTAACGCACTCGACTTCCACGCTAGAATCCCTGGTTCGATCCCCGGCTGGGAAATTTTTTTTTCAAAAATTATAGGAAAGTATACGAATGGCCAAAGAAGTATAACTTCCACCGTCTGGTCCGACGCAGACCCATTTTTTTGTTTTTTTTTGGAATGAACTTATGCTGCCTAATCTTGTTTCATCTACTGTCACAAAATATTGTGAAAAGTAACTGACAATTTCGCTCTCAAATCGTAACAAAACCTTCGTTCTACTGGGACTTATGCTTTACCTCACTAATATTAATTAATTCTGCCATATTTAAAGCACTAAATCACAAATAAAAGTAGTTCAGTCAATACCTTACAAATATTTAACAGTCAACTTATTGCTTTCAAACAATACTTATTTTTATTCAACTAAATAATTTACTACTGGAAAATGTTTCTTAAAATAAGAAAGCAGTTTACAATAAAAGAGTTTACTTAGCATACTAAGTTACCTCTTTTATTATAAGTAGGTATTATGTAACTAAATGTAAGTTATTACTTTAAAAAAACATAAGTAATAAACGGTACCAGAAACTGGCACATACTTTCTCACAAACATATTTAAATTATTAAACAGATTCACTGTGAATTCATAATTGTATTAAAGTAGGAGAGTAACTAATAAATATTACTATTATTATTATTATTATTAGCTAGAGAGAAAACTATTTGATCGATTTCGAACAAATTTGCACCAAACATGTCAATTAGGCCCTGAATAGATGCACGAAAAAAGGTTTAGAAAATGTTTGAAAAACATCCCCCTTTTTGGCTAAAAACCCCCCAAAATCAGTTATTATTATTACTATTATTAGCTAATCGAGCATTTTTAGAAAGATGCGGTTTTTGCATACGACAGGGTATATTAAGAGCTATAAATAAGCCAAATTTTATCAAAATCGTTAAAGCCCTTTTTTATACAAAAATAATAACTGATTTTTGGTGGTTTTTTGGTCAAAAAGGGGGTTGTTTTAAACTTTTTTCCGTGCACCTATACAGGCCTAATTGACATGTTTGGTGCACATTTGTTCGAAATCAATCGAATAGTTTTCTCTCTAGCTTTGTATTCATACAGACATACAGACAGACATTTTGTAAAAGTTTTTGGACGCGGGGCGTCCCAAAACGGATATTTCCACAAAAATCTCAACATCGATTTTTTTTGCGATCACTATACTTTCTCTATACTATAGTATAGTGAGAAAGTAAAAGGAAAGAACAAAGAACTAAAAACACTACGCAAAAACAGCATTTTTCAAAAAATTCTTGTTTAGCTAATAATAATAACTGATTTTTTTTGGGATTTTTGGCCAAAAAGGGGGCCAAAATTTTTCAAAACCTTTTTGTGCATCTATAAAGATCTAATTGACATATTTGGTGCACATTTGTTCGAAATCGATCGAAGTTTTTTCTCTCTAACTTTGTGTACACATACATACTGCAGACAGACATTTTGTAAAAAAAACACACTTCTTCAGACTTAGTGGGTTCCAAAACGGTTATTTCCACAAAAATACTATACTTTCTCTATGCTACAGTATAGTGAGAAAGTAAAAGTGAATAAACTGTACTTCTTTTTATTCGAGATACCCATGGTGTAACTTTAATAATTATTTATATATTACGGTTACTCCCCAAATAATACAACTATGGTACTCAGGTTGGTTACTAGTCCTGTTTTGAGTTTTTGATTTACTGTTTTAGTAATGTTTAGTTTGTTAAAACTCTTTTATTTGCGTGTACAGACTGGTATTGTGAGGAAAGTTCTTAATGCTGGCGTTAATAGGTTACGCCACAGATAATAGTATATTTCATTACTAGTACCGAAAGTGGCACTTTCCGGTGCGCGCCCAAGTTTCATGTGTGAGGCGGAGCCGAACACAGGAATATCGAATTTCACGTGTGAGGCGAAGCCGAGCATGTGAAAGTGTGTTTCACGTACGAGGCGAAGCCGAGTACGGGAATAATTGGAGCAAGTGCCGGAAAATCACTTTCGGTACAAGTTATGAACGGTACTTTTCATCACGACGCAAAAATACACACAATGCTGAAGAAGAAACCTCAGTAAAATGCAAACTATTATATTTCTCAATTAACATTTTAACATTAAGAACAGCTGATATAAATTGTAAGAATAAACGGCAAAGCGACGTCAGAGCGCGTAGCGGGCAAATGGAAAACTAATTGAGAGCAAGGGAAAACAAATTTAGAGCAAGGGAAAATCAGCTGATCGTTTTTCCCTTGCTCTAAATTAGAGCTTGGGAAACGATCGTTTTCGTTGCTACCAGCTGACATCGAAAGTAGCTACTTTCGGTACGGAGTGATGAAAAATAAATTCTTTTATCTGTGGTTATTCTTTTTTCTGTGGTTAGGCGTATTCGAGTCCATTCTTAACGTAAGAAGACCTGATGTAGTGTTTTCATATTAGGACTTGTACCTAAGGCATGATTCACCTCATCACTTCTATTGCCGGCTTGATCCTAACACTTTTGTAAACATGTGGTCGCTAACCCATGTGCCTGGTTTGTCAATTCATCTGTATTATTTGTTTCAAACAGAGAAGAAACCAGATAAATTATAAATTTTTTTATTGACTTGAAACATTTGCCTCAATTAATTCAGAATTTGACGAAGAACAACAATAAACAATCTGAACTAGTTTCTTCTGAGAAGTCTTGGCTACGTTTCTCATGAAACATCCTCTTCTTCTTCCTCCTCAACACTTCATTTAGGCCATTTGCAGTGCATTTTTGGTGGACAAAACGTGCGAACTCTGAAATTTTTGCATAAATCGCTTTCAAATGGACCGAAACACATTTTCCTATCCTTCGAACACTTTGGGTATTACTTATATCCTCTGTGGTAGTGAGCCTCTAAGTTTCCGCAGAATATAACCTTGAGCTTTTTTTTTATTAACAATTATATATATGTAATTACGGTTTTTTGGAGATAACTCAAAAAGTATAATAGGTAGAAAAAAATAGCTATATACTTTTTTGTGAGGAATTTTCATCCGCGTTATTTGAAATAAACGAAATTTAAAAAGCTTTTCGTAATAAAATGTTACTAACAAAAAACCCTTCTTAATTAATAATTAAATTACGTGGCCCCTGTTTGGCCTAGGAACATCCGGTTTTCGACAAAAGGTAGGTATTTTGGTGTACTTTAAGCAAAAAAATTTGTTTTTGTATATTCCCAAAATTTTTGCCAAAAACTAAAAAAAATTAACTTTGACGAAAAATTGTTTTCAGATCTTAAACTCTTTATAAGACTTTACATTTTTGTAATTATATGGTTTTGTATTTTTTTTATTTTTGAAATACTTTTCAAAAAGCATTGTTATTATTAGGCTAACCGTTTGCAAAGTTTTATTGGGACTAAGCAAGATTTGTAAATCAAATTTACTTTTATTATTTTCATATACTATTTTTGAATAAAACTTAACGTAGCTGAGATATTTACGATTTTATGTTTTGAGTTCTTCCAAACTCATTTCAATTTATTTAATATCACGTTATTTATAAGAGTTTAATTAATGTTGGTACGTGAAAATGCGTTACTAAGGGTCCTTAGTGGATATTTATAATGGATTGAAGATAAAATCTTTATAGAAACATTAAAAAAATATATTAGAAAAAGTCCAAGTAAATTGGCCTATCTTACGCATTGGACTACCTAGTCAAAGCTAATTTTCTCTTTTCGGCTTCCTAATTTCATTGACTTCTCAATAGGAGTCAGCACCTTCATTTACTCCATGTTTACTGTCTGACACAACATCTCCTTCTTTGCTCATATTAAACTCTTTACACATTATATATACACTTTTAGCTCCTGTTAGAGTTTTGGTTGTCTACTAATAAGTTTTCCTAATCATAATACGTAAATATCAATGGTAAAAAAAAAATACTGCTCAATTAATTTAGGATCTTCTGCAATCTGGTGTTCGGAGCACATGACCTGTTTGCCCGCTCTAGTTACAGCTCTGAGTATCAATCTAGATAAAAGCGAAATACCACTCACTCACTCATCACGATTTCTCAAAAACTACCGAACGGATTGAAATGAAATTTGGTATGTAGCTTCCTCTGGGACCATAGGTGCTCACTAAAAAAGGGTTTGAAAAAATTCGAAATTTTAGGGGGGGTTTGGGGGTATCAAAGTTATTAAAAAACGATTTCTACAAAACTACCGAACGGATTTGAATGAAATTTGGTATGTAGCTTCCGCTAGGGCCATAGGTGCTTACTAAGAAAGGGTTTGAACAAATTCGAAATTTTAGGGGGGTTTGGGGGATCAAAATGATTAAATCGCGATTTCTTCAAAACTACTGAACGGATTGGAATGAAATTTGGTATGTAGCTTCCTCTAGGGCCATAAGTGTTCACTAACAAAGGGTTTTAAAAAATTGGAAATTTTAGGAGGGTTTGGGGGGTAAAAATGACTAAACCACGATTTCTCAAAAATTTCCGAACAGATTGGAATAAAATTTGGTATGTAGCTTAATCTAGGGCCATAGGCTCTCGCTAAGAAATGGTTTAAAAAAATTCGAAATTTTATTGGGGGTTTGGGGGGATCAAAGTTATTAAATCACGATTTATTCAAAACTACCTAACGGATTGGAATGAAATTTGGTATGTAGCTTCCTCTAGGGCCTTAGGTGCTCACTAAGAAAGGGTATGAAAAATTTCGAAATTTTAGGATGGGTTTGGGGGATCAAAGTTACTAAAATCATAATTTCAGATCTTTTATTATTATGACAATAGTGCTTTTATTATTTAAGAGCTATATACATAAAAGAAAAATACCACTCACTGACTGAACACTTAAAAAGAATACAATTACGTTAAAAAGACTGAAAATACCAACCACCACGGGCAACGCCGTACGGGTCAGATAGTACCTTATATAATTACAGTTATTTGGTACCTTATACCTAATTCCGAACCAAATAATTTTTTTTTCTTAACTCCGTTTTATAACTAATGGCAAGGGCTTTTATTTATGATTCTATTTTGGCTGGTTGTGCTGTATAAATACCTTTTTATATTTAAAGTACTGGTCCAGTTCTGATTCCCCTTTATTTATTTCTGGTGACTTTTTTGAATCGGTTCAACATCCCTGATGGATAGGTCGAATACAGAACTTTAAATAAATAAAGGTATTTATAAAATGTATTAAGTTTTTTCACAGTAAAGTAAACATGTTTAAACTTACTGAGTTTGTTGCGTTGGCAACACATCTGAAGTCGATGTCTGGTGCTATAAAGATGACAAATAGTTGAAACAATGCAGCGGGCAGTTTTAACAGAGACATAAGGATGCAGGCAAGGGCAAACTTTGGGCCCCACGGCTCATCAATGACTCTGGAATTCACCATTTTAGCTGAAATCACAAATAAGTTTACCTATGACATTGTGTAAAATCAAAAAGTATAGACCTAAAACTTCTGTCTAAATTTCTGAAAACGTTGAAATTTTGACAAGGATAAAACTGGTAATGACATTTTATAATCTGAGAACTGACATTTTCTAATCTATAACTAGAATTAACAAAACGTAGCATATTATTAGCTAACTAGGGGATACCCTTGCGTGCTCCGCACGCCATCCCCGTTGGGACCTTTTACACATATAATCATGTTTTCTTTATAATGAAGGTGTAGGATTAATAATAACCCCAAAGGTAAGATGGTAAATAATGTTAAATTTTCAAATCAAATTGTTTCGTATATTTTATAACAGCGTTTATAATAAAGGTTAAAAAAACCCAGCAAGGCTCAGGTCTAAAATTTAAAAACCTAACCTAAAAGTTAGAAATACAAAAATAATTGCTTAAAAGAAATAAGATGTTAATGGAAATATTGGAGCAAACAGCTATTTTATCTGTTATTTTATTTAATAGCTGTTATGGTAATAAACGTAAATACATGTGTTGATTCATCAGTCTAGGCCTAACCTAAGATTTTTTCCGACTAAATTTACAAATATTGAAATAAAAAATGTTTTGATCAAAATGAATTATAACCTATATTACTCAGGCGAGTGTAGCTTTTTATTAGTAAAACTATTTTTTCAATCGATTCAGTAGATCCAGACATTAACCCCTACATACAAATAAATAAACAAACAAATAAATTTTACCTCTTTATAATATTAGTATAGATTTTCATAGGAAATATGAGCTATTGCAATCGGGGTGTCATTAAAAATGTTATGTATATATGTGTTTGCAGTCATTTTATGTCCGATTTCATCCAAATTTGGTACACTGTTTTTCTAAGTCGCTCGGACGAGTTCGTAGGCCCAAATAATCCCTTAACCAGAAGCATGTTTTTTGACCGGAATTATATATTTTGACATTTTTCGACTAGGATGAAACTTTTTTGGGGTTTAGCTAAATAAATAAATATAGGATATTATTCTGCACATTTGGTTGTTACTCGACCTTATAGCCCGTCTCGTTCCCCCAAAATCGATCAAAATGTAAAATACCATTAAAGTACACGGTTTAAAATCACGTGGGGGTTTTACCGCGGAGGGCAGGTTCTGATTCTAAGGCGACGGCCGGGGATGGAAACTCGTTAAGCTAGTCTGTCCACTGCGAGTGAAGCAAAGTAGTCCATAATCCGGGGCCGCAAGGTCGAGGTGCAAGCTAGCAAACGAAGCAGTTTGTAAGCTGGAGGCTGAGGTACAAACAAATTCTACTAATATAATTCGTACACGCATTCAGGAGTCAGCGCCTTCGGGAGTAGACCAATTTCTCAAACCCTAAGGCCGGCCGCACACTGAGGCAGCATTTTGCCGTACAGCACGTGCTTTGGACATTTTGCGTTATTGCTCTCTCGGTGTGCGGTAGTATGCGGTGTGCTGGCGAACATTTAGCAACTAGCGGTAATCTGCGGTACATTCAACCTTGTGTCGATGTCAGTAATGTAGTCTACACAAAGATGTGTGAGGAAGGCTAGCGCATGCGCAGGTCGATTTGCTCTGAGCGTTTTGTTGGATCGTGTTCAATCGGGAACTAGGCGTCCGGCACTGCTTCGAGCGCTCTACGGTGCTACAGAGCGCTGTACAGCATTTGTTTTGTCAGTGTGTGGCGTCCCATTTGAATACATGGAGAGCTATAGCCCATCTCAACTTAAGTTGAGGCAAGGAGGGTGGGTAATTATGGTCGGCCTCAACCGTCATAAAACCGACCCTTATTAATGCCGCCTGAGTGAACCTGTAAGACACTCTAGTATAAAATTGCAATTCAGTATGTCTTAAGTCAAAATGGAAAAACGATATCATATTTCGTTTCATGATATTTTCCAGATAAT
The DNA here is from genome assembly GCA_018207615.1 of Philaenus spumarius. Classification (NCBI taxonomy): domain Eukaryota; kingdom Metazoa; phylum Arthropoda; class Insecta; order Hemiptera; family Aphrophoridae; genus Philaenus; species Philaenus spumarius. The sequence continues at coordinate 106,047 of JAGFPH010001206.1, forward strand.
TTTGATACCAAATTTGATTACATTTGACCAACTTTGAGCTGTACTAGCATTATAAACTTTCTTAGTTGAATCAACATTACTAATACGGTTAACAACAATAAAGCCACACAAATGTACTAGAGAAGTTCATATTTAAATCTATACTAATATTATAAAGAGGTAAAGTTGGTTTTTTGTTTTTTGTTTGTTTGTATGTATTGGGTAATCTCTGGAATTACTTAACCGATTGAAAAAATAGTTTTACTAATAAAAAGCCACACTATCCCTGAGTAACATAGGCTATAATTAATTTCGATAAAAACCTTTTTTTATTTCAATATTTGTAAATTTAGTCTTCTAATCCCAATGGAACCTTCTGCAAACATATGTTATGTTTTATTTATAATAAAGGTGTTGGATTAATAATAACCTCAAAACTAAGATGGTAAATAATGATAAATATTCAAATTAAATTATTTCTTATATTTGATAACAGCTGTTATAATAATTGTTAAAAGAACCAGCTAGGCTCAGGTCTACAATTTAAAACCCTAACCTAAAAGCTAGAAATACAAAAATAATTGCTTCAAATTTTGAAATCAGCTGTTAATTGGAGCGAACAGCTATATTATCTGTTTTTTATTCAATTAGTTGCTATGGTAATAAATGTAAATACATTTTGTGTTGGTTTGTTATTCTAGGCCTAACCTAAGAATTTTCCCGACTAAATTTACAAATATTGAAATAAAAAAAGGTTTTTATCGAAATGAATTATAGCCTATGTTACTCAGGGATAGTGTAGCTTATTATTAGTAAAACTATTTTTTCAATCGGTTCAGTAATGCCAGAGATTACCCCCTACATACAAACAAAAAAAACAAACTTTAGTAACAAACGTTAGTAACAAACTTTACAAACCATATTAGTTATGTTACTTCAACTAAAAAAGTTTATAATGCTAGTACAGCTCAAAGTTGGCCAAATGTAATCAAATTTGGTATCAAAATTATCTGGAAAATATCATGAAACGAAATATGATATCGTTTAATCATTTTGACTTAAGACATACTGAATTGCAATTTTATACTAGAGTGTCCTACAGGTTCACTCAGGCGGCATTAATAAGGGTCGGTTTTATGACGGTTGAGGCCGACCCTAATTACCCACCCTCTTGCCTCAACTTAAGTTGAGATGGGCTATAGTATTCAGCAAAATTTTATTTGTATTTATAGCATGCCCAAGCCTTCCTCACACATCTTTGTGTAGACTACTAACATCGACACAAGGTTGAATGATACCGCCAGCACACCGCATACGACCGCAAACCGAGAGAGCAATAACGCAAAATGCTCTAAGCAAAATGTCCAAAGCACTTGCTGTACAACAAAATGCTGCCTCATTATGCGGCCAGCCTAAAGCAATAAATTTTATTTTGGAAATTCGCTCAACTCACGTCAGCAATTCAGCTGCGTGATCGAATTATTTTGTAATTTTTTCTCTCTTGCGAATTAAATTGATTCTATTAATTAATCTCAAACAATAATTAATATACACTGACTAAAGCGCAACCAGAACTGCAAACATTGACTAAAATAAGTTATGTTTACTATTCTACCCTTATGTAGGTTTTGATGGCACAGTTATCATCAGATATGATGGATACTTAACTGTAAAAATTACACCTAAGACTTTCTATATCCATGCTGTTCAGTTATCCATAGTTATGTTTTAGTAGGTTAGGCCTATACACTATTTAACGTTAACATAATGCACTTTCTAGGCCTATATATACTTTGAAAAACTAAAACATAGTGATTAGACTATTTAATAAGCGCTTGTAGGCCTACTTTAATTTAAAGATACTTGAATTTCTGATCTTTCGATAATTCGGAAGTATTTGAAACATAAACTAATTTAATGAATAATAAAACAGTTGACATTAAATAGAAGCGTGAAGGCCGTTAAAACATGCATTGTTTGTAAATTAGCCTACTACTGCATTGTTTAACGTTTAATGGTACCATTGGTTGTACCTTTATGACATAAGCAGTGCAATCTCGATATATATTGAACCGATTTTGCAGCAGGATCATGAGAAAATAATTTTTAATAAAGGAACTAAATAACTGTAATCTTGGTAGAGTGCTTTTCATTTCTATTAACAAACGTTAGACTAGTTGAATAGCGTGTAAACGATAGGGCGCACAATGTTGAAACCCACTGACCGGCCGTGAACGACGTGGCCTCAAACTACAAACTTGTACCTCTCCTCACGCGATGATCACAGTTCAGATGAAACCTGTCGACTTGTAACTCAAGTCGATCACCTCCCTGGATGTGAACACAAAATGTTGCCACCAAAGTAGTTTATAGCACTGTTTACAAAATGAGGTATATCGCAAACTTTACGCGATGGCGCCGGCGCGGCGGTAGCGATATCGAAAGCGCGTTTTTAACCTTTAAATGTGAGAAAACCAAAGACCATATAGAAAAAGGTTTTAAATAGCAGGTTTTAATCAACTCATGTCCAACATTTTTCTCGCTTGAAGTTTGTTTCTACATCAAAAATAAAAAAAGATTTAAGCTAAGTAACATTTTCATGTTTCGATTTTTTGGCCGATTATATTTTGTACTTTTATAAATCTGTTAACTGACTGATCTGTAAGTTGTTTACTCCGTTGTTATCCTCAATTCTTCTAGATAAGAAATATGTAAGTTTAATTACAATCGGATGATCCCTGTGCGATGGCGAAGCATGTTAACGACTGAGCACGTTAAAATAGTTTGCTGCAGAAATCGCATGCTTTATGATGTTGACTTCCAAGTGGAGGGGAAAGGACAGTTTTTCGCTTCCAAAACTCCACTGCGCTAGCATTCCAGGTGAATTATAATAGAGTTGTATAGGCTATTCCTAAATGCATCAACTCCATGGAACTCCATGTCATGGAGTTGGTTTACTATTATTTTTAAAGAAATTAAAAGAACATGCTTACTGCAAATATAGCTTACAGTGTAAATAGTGATCACTTTGTTGTTTTAGCGGAACGTTTTATCCAGCTCCTTGGCCGCTCCATTTTGGGAGTTAAAAATACCCAATTAACTTTACAGCTGCTATTCTATTCTTAACAAAAGTCATATTATAAGTGTAATGAAACTCACAGCAAAACGAAAAATATGATGTAAACAAAATGGAAAATTTCCCAAGTAACTGAAATCCTATGGTTTTTTGCGCCTAAAGCTGATTAATGCCAATGTTATAGCCTATAAGGAAAGATTAAAATTTGTCAGAATTGTAATTTAATTTAGTCTTAAAAAAATATCTTTATCAGTAAATTATTAGTCTGGCTATTAATTAACCAAAAGATTTAATGGTTTATCTTGACCCGTTGATAACAAGAAACCACACTCGAAGTAAAGAGACTACTGTCAGAGCCTTTATTTAGTTTTGTAAGACTGAAAAGCAATGTCTTTTATCTTATTTTGACCTTCTTGGTATAAAGTATATTAGGTTATCGTTTATGTTTTTAATAGTGCGTTTTTTTTTACCAGTGACAACTTAGTATTTATAAAGTAAAAATACTAGACTTGTTACGTATTGATGCTGAATATACAGGACAAGCTTGAGTAACATCTGGTGGTTGTCGGGTGTTGGTCGAAGAGTAATTTGAATATTTTTAAAGAACCTTTGATACTTTTTCGTTAAAAAAAGATTACTCGTTTGACGCACACAAGTTTCAGCCCGGAATATTTGCATAACAGGTAGTTAAGGTAAATAAACGGTACCAGGAACTGGCACATACTTTCTCACAACATATTTAAATTATTAAACAGATTCACTGTGACTTGATAATTGTAGGTGGGGTAGGAGTGGTGATTTATTAAAGTAAAAGATTAACTAATAAATATTATTATTATTATTATCTAGAGAGAAAACTATTCGGCCGATTTCGAACAAATTTGCACCAAACACGTCAATTAGGCCTGTATATATGCACGAAAAACATTATTGAAACAATTTGAAAAACAACTCCCTTTATGGCCAAAAGACCCCCAAAAATCAGTTATTATTATTATTATTAGCTAAACTAGAATTTTTAGAAAGATGCGGGTTCTTGCATATGGTAGGGTACATTAAGAGCTACAAATAGGCCTAAGCCAAATTTTATCAAAATCGTTATTGCCGTTTTTTATTTAAAAAAAAAAAACAATAACTGATTTTTAGGAAGTTGTTAAAAAAAGGGGGTTGTTTTTAAAAATGTTTCAAAACCGTTTTTCGTGCATCTATACTTGACATGTCTGGTGCAAATTTTTTTTTTAAATCGATCGAATAATTTTCGCTCTAGCTTTGTATACATACAGACATGCAGACTGACATACATTAGTCTACATACATACAGACAGACATTTTGTAAAAAAACACTTTTTTGGACTCAGGGGGTCCCAAAAATATTTCCACAAAAATCTCAACATCGATTTTTTTTGCGATCACTATACTTTCTCTATACTATAGTATAGTGAGAAAGTAAAATGGAAAACAGGTAAAATATTTATATAAGTTTATTAGTATTATGTATATCAAACGAACTCTGTGTACATTAAACTGTATAAGCAATTAATGAGGTAAATCCACACTTTATAAAAAAGCAATTTTGTTTCAATTTTTTTCGTAGTGATTTAACGAAAAAATCACCAATAAGCTTCACATCAAATTTTACATGAAGTTACGCCTTTTTTCTAAATCATGAGGATATAAAAAAAAAATTGAGATTAGGGATTGAATGCAAATTTTAAGTACTACCATTTGGGTCCTCAATCCGTTAATCATTTATATTTAAATTTATCTTTTTATGTATTCTTCACCTTACTGGAGGGCTTTAAATTTATAATAGACTATAATTAATTTCCTCACGTCTGATCCTCCAATTAATTTTGTTTGGCCGTCATGGTCGCTTGCGCCTTTCCGGTGATATCAAAGTTCGTCACATTTTTAAACAACTCACAGCTGAACCACTAACGAGTGTTGCGCGAATTTCCAAAATTAGGTTTCAACCAACTATTTGGGAAACTGGTCTACTGACGAAGGCGCTGAATAGCTGCCTACGTGTAGGAAATATTTGAGTAGAGTTTGTTACCACATAAGCCTCCGGACCCAGTTCAAGCGCATAAAGAAATATGATGTCTTTTTTAAAATTTGTTCTTTGATCGGAAATCGCAAGTTAAAAATAGTCATTTATAAATTATAAAGTAATTCTTTTAATTAAATATTAAACTAATTTTTTTTTACGTAATTACGATTTTCTTTTTCCAACATTGACCTCTAATTTAATTTCTTTGAATGTACGTAATAATGATATTATTTTTTAAACGTTAACCTCCAACTTAACTTTTTTGTGTCCACTTCAATAATATAACATTTTAATTATAAATTAGAATTAGTTTATGTTAAAATAAAATAGTAATTTTTTTTCTAGCTAGCATAATTTACTATGGTTGCCTCTGACAGTGAATGATTGTCCCTAGATCAAATTTTGCATATATCTCTTTTAAGTAATATAAAGTTAAAAAATAACTTACACAATAACATTGTTGAGGGTAGCGATCAAGTGCGGCAGCGGATTTTAATTTTTTTTACCGCAGAACTTCATGTTTTTTAATGGGTTTTCTAGTAACATGTCACAACAAATTTAAACAAATTGAATAGCAATTTAAACAAATAAGTTGTCCCCTTCACCATTTAAAAAGGGGCAACATTTTTAACCCCCTTAAACACCAGACATATTTGTATAATAGGCCTATGTATGACATATATATAAAGTTTTTAAAGTTTTTAATAAGCCTACACCTCAAAATGTGTTCTGGTGACCATGATCGGTGCTCATTTACTTTTCCTGGTCTTAGGTCTCACCATCAAAGTCACTACAATAACTTATCTTTCCTACTGAAATTTACTAAAAATACATTTTTAGCAGTTCAATTTTTCAGCGTTAGAACTACATAAATATATTTTAAAGGACACATAATTTAGCTAAAACAATTGTCAGCTTTTCAGACCTTGTTTGATCAATTTTGTGATCTCATTTAATGTTTTTTCGTTTTAAACAATATCATAACGTCGAAGCACTTAGGTAAATTGTGAATTTGATGGATCGAAATAAATGATAACCAAGTTACATACGATTTCCAGCTGCCTTCATCTTTCCTATGGCTTTTATAAAAACTTATTTATTACGTTTAAAAACACTTTGCTTATTGTAAAGCAACTTTCTGAACAAGAGTCTTTGCCATTTTACGGGACTGTGTAACCAGCGTATTTTTAACTGTAATAAGTGTTTATAAAGCACCAGTGTTTTTTTATTTTAACTTGTTAAATGTACACCAAAATTCGTAAATGTGTTGTTTCAAAATCTGACGAAGTATATGTTACCGAAAAGAAGCCCGCTACCATAAATGGATAAAAAGCCGAACGGTAAATACAAATAATTTTAGGATGAGACTTGAGTAAATAATTATAGAAATATTTGTCTCTTTCGGACCGGTACACAGGCGCAGGTAGATTTCGAAGATCCTATTTGCTAGGATTTACTTTGAAGTTTTGAAAAACTCAAATTAATTTGCCCTTTGCACTAAGGGGTGCCGTTATCAAATACATTTTCAGGTTTTGTCTACTTGCCCGAGTGTAGCTTCTTACAACAGTAGAATTAGGAAATAAATGACATATAGGCTAATAGTAAACGTTTTGGGCAGGATCACAAATAACAAAAACATTAAAACAGTTTTTTTTTTAAATATTTTTACAAAGGTTGCTTTAAAGAAACAATATAAATTTGTAGGTTAGGAAATTTCCAACAAAACAGTTAGATTAATTCGTCAAGTTTATGACGTTTTTCCGCGCAGAACGCTTTCGGATGGGCGGGAAATTTGAACAGTAATTAGAGAATGACTCAAATAACAAACATTACCTAGCTCGGGATTTTACTCTGGGGGGTGGTTGTCACCACTCCTCCGGGTATAGAAAGTATTATATTCAAAATAACCACATGAATCGATAGAGGAACGAATTGCAAGCAAAAGGTTTCCTATAAAGTTTTTTTTCGATAAGTCAATACTTTTTGAGTTATTCGTGATCGAATTATGTTGGTTTTTAATTTGTTTTTAGATCATGTTTTAGAACGATTTCTTCCGAATAACTCGAAAACCTTAGGTTTTATCAAATAAATTATAATACACAAAAATGAAGCTTATTTAAAACAATATATAGGCTAAATTGGGTGTGCTTAAGACCACACGCTGGAAGTGATAACTTCTATGACTACGGGGATTTTTAATTCGGTAAATGTGCACAATTACAAGGATTATCAAACTGTAGGCCTATTTGTTAAAATTGTTCAATTATATCCGTTATTATATATTTAAAGACAGGTAAAAATATTATCTTTTAATTACTTTTTATTTCATATTGACAGATCAAATGATTTAGAAGTTGTTAATATTATAAGGAAGAAATGAATCATCATATATGTTATACAAAGATGTACGAATGTTTCCGAAGTTAAACAATATGTATCTCTTCTTTAAGTTTGTATAAACGATTGTATATATTGATGATAAAAGGTTGTTTTTATATACAGTTTATAACCTCAAAGCAAATCTTCTTACGTATTACAGCCTACATTAGTTCTATAACTAATATGTAACCCTCGAAGTGCTATCGATTCGTAAAAAGCTAATATTTATCTGACTAACTTGCACTTCGCATAGAATGAAAGGAAATTGAATTCTCTATCCAGTAGGCAGTGCGAGATTGTCTTGGAACAGATTGTAAACAATAACAGAAGACAATACTGTCAGCTGTAGTCTGTGGTTTGATAACTTGTATGTAAACAACGCAGTTGTTTGTTTTGTTCAAACTTATTGTTTATAACGCGAGTTTTGTTAGTGTTTCATTTATATTATAGTGTTGATTATATGTTTAGTGAATAGTTTGTTTTAGGTAGATTATAGGGAGTTAATTTATTTTATGTTATTATATAGGTTATTCTAAAAATGAGTCAACTAAGCCTAAGTGCGATAGGGAAGCTCTAGATAAAATTATGTGCGTTATGTGACACGCTTCGATAGTTTTACTTGTAAATGTTTTTTTACTATTCAAAGTGCCTATTGTTGTATATATTTTTGTTCATAATACATTTTTTAATATTTTGTATATCTTGAAATTTTAATTCAGTAAATTCAGTGAATGTGAGCAGCCTCTAAAGTTCAAAATTGTAGTGAAATTTATGTTTTCATTGTGATTTATCATCCATTATACTTTTACTGGATAATGGTAAGTAAATACAACTATTACTATATTATTCTCTGATCTTTTCTGAACACATTGATTTATAATAAGTCAAATATCAATCCAAATTTGTATTTATTATGAAATTTTCAAAATATGTTTGCGCGATGCAATAATAATGCTTAGCACTAAAGAAAGATCTCCTCAGCACTTGGAGGGTTAAAACAAATGAACTTCACGAGAAATTATAATGATTGAAATTGTAAACATAACCCCAAATTGTAATAGTATAATCTACGCTGGGTTTTGTTTAAGAATTACAGATAATGGGCGAAATCAGCTGTTATATTATATTAACTAATTTTTATGTGTTAATTTGATTGCTATGGTAAATGATGAATGTAAATGTATTAAATATTCCGTCTCCACGCTCTGACTTGTGTCTACGCAAAAAGTTGCGTGACTCGAGATTTCAGAAACACTTTCAAGCGAAAGTGCCCAACGGCCCTATAGAAGTTATCACTTCAAAAACAAGACGGTAGGTTTTAAAAAAATTCTGTAGACCCAATACGAAAAGAGTTTTACCTGGTTGAATTTGAATTCTTATCCGCCGAAAACTGAAGTGAAACATTCAACCTCCAATAACAAGAATACGACATTTTCTAGGAGATAGCACATAAGTATTTATCAAAGGACTTGAAAAGATCTTTCAAATGAGCTTATTGTATAAGTTTCTAGCATAAAAACCAAGGAAGTTATATGATGAAAATAAAATTGGTTGCTCGTTTTTTTGGAAAAGTCGGCAATGAAACCAACTGGCTTACCACAAGAATTAAAATTGTACTTAATCCATTTACAATTTACTTTTTTTTTAAATACTAATAATATATTTCAGAAGTTTGACAGGCTGTGAATGCCTGGATTTGAAAGAAAAGAACTATTTGATTAAAATACAAATAATACTTCAAAACTTTAAAAAAGTATTTTTTCGAAATAATTTGAAAACTGAAGAATATACTTACAAAATACTAGAGCACGAAAACGTAGTTTAAAAAAAAAATTCTATTTATCTAGAATAAAAAGTTACTTTTCGAGATATGACGTTTAACCAGCTTCCCCGAGTCCTTTAAACTCAAAAATACCGAACACGAAGTGTTCAAGGAAGTTCAACGTTACATTCTTCGTAGCGCTTGAAATTAACTGAAAATGGATTTTGGAGCGATTATTTAACTTACTAGGGGAAACCCCTGCGTTGTAACCTTCTATACACATAATCATGATATGTTTTCTTTATAATAAAGGTGTAGCATTAATTAAACAAATAAAAGAGCACTGTGGCGACAAAATCACACTGATTTAAATAAAAACCCCGAACCACAAAACAAGGAACAAAAACAATAACTAAACAACTAAATTGTAAGTTATGTTTAATACGTTACCCGGGTTTAGTTATTGTTGTAGGATTAATAATAACTCCGAAGCTAATATGGTAAATAATGTTAAATGTTCAAATCGAATTATTTCGTATATTTTATAACAGCATTTTATAACAGCAATTATAATAAAGGTTAAAAGAACCAGCAAGCCTCAGGTCTACACTTTAATAAAAACCTAACCTAAAAGTTAGAATAATTGCTTCAAAGTTTGAAATTAGCTGTTAATGCTCCGGGTGACAACTGTCAGAATAGTGCTCCATATACAGATCAAGAGGAGGAGGAGGTCGATAGTTATAATCTATAATTCAATAATAAAACATGCTATTATAATGTACATATAAAACACATCATGGTGCATTACATACATGGTGTCTCAAAAGTCTGTGAACGGTGTTGTATTTTTGTAACCATTGCAGATTACGTAACAAAACTTGGTACATCGTTTCTCAACCAAAAAAAAAAAAAACAATAATTTCTGAAACAATTATATTTGTTTTTGATTTGTTATGCAATTGACATTTTGTAAGTACAAAGTTTGAATTTTTTTCTTAACACAATAAAAAATTAATAATGAAAAATAATTTGCAAGCCGGATCCGAAATTTTATAAAGAATATTCTTCTTTTTTTTTCAACACTCAATTACAAAAGATAGACTTATAAAATGGTTTAAAATGAGGCAATGTCAAAGCATTCAGCTGCAAGAAATTGCACTGTTTAGATAGTGATACAGTGAGAAGCGGTTGCGTTTCCGGTTGCTTTCTCGTTTACTGGAGCAGACCCTTAAGAGAACACAAAGCCGCAAATCGGACACCAAAAGGTTCACCTTACTCAATATAACGACCGTTTTAAGTTACAATATTGGTTTTTTTTGTGAATGGCTTAATTTTACTTATTGGCATAAGATTTAAAAGCAAAACTCAGACAATAAATACATTTTTAAAATATTTTTGTTTTAAACTATTTAATTATCTTAAATAAGTTGATAAATACAAAAGTTTTCCGGAGTGCCTAAGGTTTCAAATGAAAAGTAAGGGGGATCAGGTGTTGAAAAAACGAACAAACCACAAAAGAATGCTCTAACTTTACGATAAAGTCTCTGCTTTCACCAAAGAGGGACTAATGAAGAATTGAATGCAATAGAAATGTTTATAAGTTTAGTTGTATGCTTCTGTTTGTACAAAATCTTGCCAAAAGCCTTGGTTTCGGTAAATACCAAATAATGATTTGCCTCCTTTGTTATTAGAGCTGTCACTTTCACGGCGCACCGAAGTTGGAATGCCATGGCTCTGTAGACGTGGTGCTTAACTTTAATTACAAGAGGTGGTTGTTAAGAGTTGAAATGTGTTATTAAATTGTATGGATTTGTTTCATAATGGAAGGGTTTTAAGGGGTAAAATGTTTACCACATCATGAATTGTGTTCCTGAATTAATTTAGAATAATGTTTGTTCTACGTACTTAATCGATCTCGAGCTAATACATGCTTACATCAATAATGTTCGAAATTTTTGTCTGAAGGAGTGGTTGCGAAAGGTTGAATAACTAAATAAAACACTTATTTAACACTTATCCTCCCAAACCCCGTCCTAAAATTTCGAATTTTTTCAAACAATTTTTTATTGAACACTTATGGCCCTAGAGGAAGCTACATACTAAATTTCATTCCAATTCGTTCGGTAGTTTTGAAGAAATAGTGATTTAATAACTTTTATCCCCCAAACCCTCCCCCCTAAAATTTCGAATTTTTTCAAACGCTTTCTTAGTGAGTACCTATGGCCCTAGAGGAAGCTACATATCAAATTTCATTTCAATCTGTTTGGTAGTTTTTGAGAAATCGTGATGAGTGAGTCAGTGAGTGAGTGGGTGGTATTTCGCTTATATATATATAGATTAAGTCAGCAAACTGTGCAAACTTTCTTCCGCTCATTCTAAACGTTATCGCATCTTTCAATGTCACAACTTCCACGTGTTCAGTAGACTTGACATATAATTATATCTGGAACGTTGCTTTAGCAGGAAACAGTGAACCCTAAGTCTCAGTAATTGCACGATTTATTATTATTTGCGCATGCTTTTATATTACCTATATTATTTACCAACTTTATTAGTAATGTAATCGAATACACCAGAACTCACTGCCAATGTGTTTAAATAATCTTTCTGGACTAAGTACGTAGTTTTATTTACTAAGATAACATTTTTTAAATAAAACTGTTGTTCAACAATTAACTGAAAATGATGCTCGTTTGGAAAGTTTGCTACTAGCTCAGTCGGTGTAGGTTACAACTACCAGTAATTTGAAATACGGCTGATTTTCTTTTTATAAGTATCTTAAAGTATTTAGATTAATATAAAAAAAGTTTACCAGTCTATCGATTTCAAAAAGTCGAAAAAAAATCGATTCCTTAATATTTCGAGCTGGGATGAAGATAGAGAAAAATAAAAAATACCATGTAGGGGAAGTATTTTTCAATAAAAAAGGTAATTTGTATTTATTTCGTCCCAGCAATGGTTTGTCTAAAAAATTCGATAATGCAGGTATGTATTTTTTAGCAGGGAAAATCACTAAAAGGGGGAAATCTCATTCATATATGAAGCGTTGGCTCATTCTAAATTGGCTGAATTTTAATATATCGCATTGAAACTTGACATAGGAGTTAAAATATATATTTTAAACATTTATGCTGAGTCTCAGCTTGTTATCTTGAAAATGACCCGATCTAGAGCCACTTGACTTATCAATTGACTTATTTTCTCTATCTTCATCCCAGCTCGAAATATTAAGGATAATCGAAAAAAAATGTTAATCGATTTTTTTTCGACTTTGGGAAATCGATAGACTGGTAAACTTTTTTATGTTAATCTACATATTTTAATGTACTTATAAAAAAAAATCAGCCTTATTGTAAATTACTGGAACTTTTGGTCTAAAATTACCACTACCGACTTGGCCTATACGGGCAGTTCATTCGCGAGCCGGTAGCACTTGTTTAGAGTTTTAAAAGGGAGGATCTTTATTTTATATGAGACCATTGTAATCTGAACATGAGGTGTTTAGGAAATGTAAATTAACTGCAATACTTTATTGCACACTAGCTAGTACCTGCGGTTTCGCTGGCAAATTAAACAATCGGGTAAATATTGTGCCTTCCTATAACACGGAATAAACAAAAATTACATTTTAGAACCCAGTCCCATGGGCAAACACGCACAGTGAGTT
>JAGFPH010001206.1:118969-133888 GCA_018207615.1 Philaenus spumarius
GTGAGTTTCGCCCAAATCGATCTATGTTTCCCTTTTAAGCTTACGTAAATTATTAGCTGTGCACCAATAAACAAAAATCCCGTTTTCCTCAAGTTTCTTACTCGTAACCTCGGAACGAACATAAAAAATACAAATCTGGTTTTGAGATATATTTAAAATCCATCAGCACATTTCGTATTATTGCATACTGTTTCTATATATATTTTATATATATATATATATTTTTTTTTTAACGGTTAAACAAGCGTTAAAGTAAACTAAAACAGAAAATCTTGAAAATGTGTTGAGTTTTTGATCCAAACCAGTTTTATTTGTAATGGTTGGGAAATTTTGAGTGTCCCCTAAAAATGGGGGATTTTGGGGGCAACTAAAAATTTGTAAATGGGAAGTACTACGGTAATGTGATATCTCATTTTAAAGGACTACTTAAGACTAGGAAAATGACATAAAGAAAATAATAATCGGACCACCCAAAACAAAATGGCGGCCCTAAACGTGTTGAAATAAATCGACATAAAGTTGCTAAATATCTCGAAAAGGAAGGGTTTTTAGAAAAAATTTCAAGAGACAAAAAAAAATGTATTTCAAAGTGCTGGACCTAACAAATTGCTTTCAAATCGATTTCATAAATTTTAGTTTTTAAAAAATTTTTACCCCAAAAATAATTTATTCTAGTAAGAAACATCGGTACTTGTTTATTATACGGACCACACCTAAACGTCCATATCTTCTAATTATCGAAACCACTGCCAAGGGAATGAAACGTAATATGACTAAATAGGTTAGGTTAGAACCTTTTAGGTAGTTTTTTAATATTATTTTTGCATTTCTGTTGCCATCCGGATTTACAACCTAACCTATTAGTCACAGTATGTTTCGTTCCCTTGGCAGTGGTTTTGATAAATAGTAGATGTGAGGTCCACACAAGTATAATACACAAGTACCGAAAAATCTCAACAATGTTCACTTCTTGTAAGAAAACGTGTTCCCAGTTGTTAGATTTTTTGGCTAACAAACTGTCGCCAGCGACTTAGAAATTCAACGTATGTGTACCAAATTTGGACCAATTCGGACGTAATATGCGGAGAGTGGGAATATATATATAACTTATATATATGCAATTTTGAATGACAAATTGTTGCTACTCCTATACAATAAATGTAAATCAAACTAACTTCCTTCTAGCTATAAAGCTAAAATTACATAAGGGTATATACCGGGTGTCCCATAATGGTGCTACCCTCTTTAATTTTTGAACGACTGTAAATTTTCAAACAATCTTTGGTAAATGTTACTAACATAAGTTAAAGTAATTTTTTATGTGGTTTAGGGTTTCAACCCTCACCCCTAAATAGGGGTTGCTGGGGGTAGTTTTTTATTTTCAAATATCAATCCCTAGCAAGTTGCATATCATTTTAAAGAGGATAAAAAAAGAAAATGAATGCCGCAAGCTAGACCTCTCTATGACTTTTTAAACTAAAGTTATGGTAAAAAATGTATCACCGTAATTAGATTGTTGAATTATCCCCACTAAAATTTAATTTTATAAACGGTGTACGACTTAAGCTAAGGACACTGAAAATGTTACCTGACAACGGTCACTCTAGAGCTTAGTTGTTAAACTTTAGAGTTTGTTGTTATTTTTAGTGGGGGGTAGTTCAACAATCTAATTACGGTGATACATTTTCTACCATAACTTTAGTTTAAGAAGTCATAGAGAGGTCTAGTTTGTGGCATTTGTTTTCTTGTTTTACCCTCTTTAAAACGACATGCAACTTGCTAGGGGTTGATATTTGAAAATAAAAAACAACCCCAGCAACCCCTAAACCACATAAAAAAGTACTTTGAATTATGTTAGTAACATTTACCGAAGACTGTTTAAAAATATAAAGTCGTTCAAAAATTAAAGAGGGGGGACCTTTATGGGACACCCGGTATAAAATATCAATGTAATATTACTTTTAAGGGGTATACGAAACTATTTGCAGTTTTATTACTTAAGTCACAGGGGTAAAATGGAATAACTAGCCTTATAATTAAATAATAATCCACTTACTTTTCTATATTCTCAGAAACTACTCAACTAATGTTACAAAAATACCCAACTTTCACTTAATAGTACCAGGATTTTTTTTAGAGAATGATTTAAATAGGGTAGCTAACCTGATACAATAAAAATAAATTGCACTAAATTCATACAAACTATAAATCTAAAGTTATTCAATATATTCTTAATTGACATAAAAAAAACATTTGCAATTCGATTTCTTAAGTCAAAGGGATGAAATACGATAATCACCCTTAATCAAAGCAAACAATAGCGAAGCATTGCCAGGTACACTAGTATACTTATGTAATTTTTCATGACATCCGAAAAACTTAATTTTCGTACCACGATCGGTGCTCATTTACTACTCCTGACCTTAGGTCTCACCATAAGGGTCACTGCAGAAGCTCATATTTTCTATATGGAAATTCGCTAAGAAGCGTCTACCTTCGTCCAACCGCAGCACGAAAGTGTTATCTATAACGGCGGTACAAGTTGGCCAAAATTGTCCGATTTACATCAAATGTAGTATAAAAATAATCGAAATTTAAATACAACACGTGATATGATAAGGGTTTTTAATAATTTTGGTCAATAATTTAACTGACTTTTTGGTATTAAGTACCTAGAACTTGTTCTCATTGAGTGCAGCCAAGCGTCACTAATTAGGGTCGGGTGGGCGGAAGACCCTAACCTTTTCTTGTTTCAGAGTATCTTACCTTTAGGTAATGTTAGTATCGGCTTCGAGTCGGTAAGGTAAATGTTACATCAGCCTATTTGATTGGTGTTTTATTCTTAGATTAAGTCAGCAAACAGTGCAATGCACTATCAAACTCTCTTCCGCTCATTCTAAACGTTATCGCAACTTTCAATGCCACAACTTCCACGTGTTTAGTCGACTTGACATATAAATCTGGAACGTTGCTTTAGCAGGCAACTGGGGAAGGCTTAGCCTACGTCTCAGTAATTGCACGTTTTATTATTATTTGCGTATGCCTTTATATTACCTATATTATTTACCAACTTTATCACTAATCACACACCAGAACTCACTGCAAATATGTTTAAATATTCTTTCTGGGCTAAGTACGTAGTTTTATTTACTAAGATAACATTTTTATAACGCTTTTATTAGCTTGGTATGTATCTGTATATGTAACGGAATCTTTGAATGTGATTTTCGCTCCCTTCAAAACGTCGGATTGATTTGAAATTTTGCACAATTATCAAGGACCGATGACAATGCAATATTAGTTTTGTTGGGTGTAGTAAGTGAGCACTGATCATGGTCCCCAGAATACGTTTTCCGGTGTCATTAAAAACTTTATATACAGGGTGATTCACGACGATATGCAGAAACTTCGGGAGCTCATTATTTTGTTAGGTGTAGTAAGTGAGCACTGATCATGGTCCCCAGAACACGTTTTCAGGTGACATTAAAAACTTTATATACAGGGTGATTCACGACGATTTGCAGAAACTTCGGGAGCTCATTAATTTTGTTGGGTGTAATAAGTGAGCACTGATCATGGTCCTCAGAACACGTTTTCGGGTGTCATTAAAAACTGTATATACAGGGTGATTCACGACGATATGCAGAAACTTCGGGAGCTCATTCTACATGTAAAAGTAAAGTAAAAAAGTTATATAAACATAGGTCGAGAAATGCTACGTTTTCCAGATATCTGCCAATTTGTTTTTTTTAAATCTACTATCACACGTACGATATACAAAAAATCGAGTCTCTAGATTACAATTATGTAAGCTACATTTAATTCCGTTTTTAGACTAAAACATAAAAAAAATATAGTTTAAAAACTAAAAAAAAAACACGCGTTAATAGCAAGCAGAACTAAAAATTTTAAAAATAATTAATTGTAAAAAAATCGTGGTATGCGTTTTACTATATTTTTATAATAACTCTACTTTTATAAATATCAACTAATGAAATATTTGTAACATTTGATGCCAAGCACATGACGTTTTTTACAATTATTTTAAAATTTTTAGTTCTGTTAGATATTAAAGTGTGTTTTTTTAGTTTTTCAAACTATAATTTATTTTAAATAATTATTTCTTCCAACAATTAACTAAAAATTGAGTTTGCAACAGGTATTTCATTCGCGACTCGCGAGCCGCTAGCACTTGTTTCGAATTTTAAAAAGGATAATCTTTATTAGAGAAATTCCTAGAAAAGATTGCAATGAATCATATGGTGAGAATTACGGTGGTCTATAAGAACCGGTCATGGTCCCCAGAACACGTTTTGAGCTGTCATTAAATATTATAAATATTGTGTTTCCACTCTATAGTCTGTCCAAACGGTCATACGCTCTAAACCATAAAATCGACCCTCGCTCCCATACGTGCAGACACACTCAAAAATCGAGCAAAACGTAAAATACCATATAAGTACCCGGTTCAAATCCACGGGGGGGATTTTAATGAGGTGGCAGCTTCTGATTTGAGGCCGTTAGGTCGAGGGGCAAACTCGCAAAGCGAATTTTCCGCTTCGAGCGGGACGAAGCAGCGAGTGAGCCGGGATGGAGGCTGAGGTGCAAACAAATTCCACTAATATATTTCGTTGATACCAGACCTAGCTATTCAGCGTCTTCGTAAGTGGATCAAATAACGTAAGACAAAGTACCGTACGACAAAAACCATATGACGATATACCGTACGACAAAATATTGTACGACTAAGGTATTCGAATAGCCCATATACTAGCTTCTGAATTTCTACGCCTATTTTTAAAATGAACTAACTGACCCGTACGGCATTGCCCGTGGTGGTTGGTATTTTCAGTTTTTTTAACGTAATTGTATCTTTTTTAAGTGTTCAGTCAGTGAGTGGTATTTGGCTTATATATATAGATCTTAAATAATAAAAGCACTATTGTCATAATAATAAAAGATCTGAAATTATGATTTTAGTAACGTTGATCCCCCAAACACCTCCTAAAATTTCGAAATTTTTCATACCCTTTCTTAGTGAGCAGCTATGGCCCTAGAGGAAGCTACATACCAAATTTCATTCCAATCCGTTTGGTAGTTTTGAAGAAATCGTGATTTAATAACTTTGATCCCTCCAAACGCTCCTCTAATTTTTTGAAACCCTTTCTTAGCGAGCGCCTAGGGCCCTAGAGGAAGATACATACCAAATTTCATTCCAATCCGTTCGGTAGTTTTGAAGAAATCATGATTTAATAATTTTGATCCCCCAAACCCCACTAAAATTTCGAATTTTTCATGCCCTTTCTAAGTAAGCACCTATGACCCGAGAAGAAGCTACATACCAAATTTAATTTCAATCCGTTCGGTAGTTTTTGAGAAATCGTGATGAGTGAGTCAGTGAGTGAGTGAGTGAGTGGTATTTCGCTTTTATATATATAGATTCACTTCCAGTCAGCGTTCCACTACTCACTAACCGAACTTTAACTGCACAATCATACGCTGTAAATAAACATTTATAAAAATATGTAAACTATTTCGTTTTAATTTTTCCAAGCACAAAATTTTTTCCGAGTTCAGAACTCCTGTCTCAATTTTGTTTGTAAAAATTTACTTGAATCCGAACAGTTAAGGAATGTATAATGTACTGTGTTTTATACAAAGAAAAACTAAAATTAAACACGACTTTCTAGAGGCAACAATGAGGAAACTAACCAGCAATATTTGCAGAGTGTAAATTGAATTTAAAATGATTAAGTCACAGTGAACTAACTCCATACACAAGTGGAACACAAGGTGTATCTAATTAAGGAAATACATTAATAAACCTTCCCTAATTGCATAACTACTCACTCGTTCCGTAGTTTCTATAACACTTTTCCTTGACGATATGTTTTGTATAACGATGCAAACATTTAGTTGCGACGAAATATATACAGATGGAAAATGAACCGACGGGGAAAATATTATGATTTTAATCTGTACTTGTTTCCTATATCTCTCGGTAGCACGTTAACGTGATATTATCCAAACGGGAAATTACCCTTTGAAAAAACTTTTAGTTGAGGTTAATATACATTATACAATGTGACGTCCATCTTCATATGGGACACGTAGTTCAGACCTTTTTAGCGAGTTTCCATAGAAAAGATGAGCTATTGCAGTGACTCTTATGGTGATACCAAAGGTCGGGAGTGGTCGATGAGCATTGTTCATAGTCCCCAGAACATGTTTTGTCCTTAAAATGTTTATGAAATATGTATACATGTGTTCGAACTATAACGTCCGATTCGGTGCACACGATGGTTTTCTAAGTCGCTCGGACGAGTTCGTTATCCAGAAAATCTAACAAACGGAAGAACTTTTTTGACCGGATATAACTATTTTTAGAGATGTATCTTAATCGATTGAATCATTTTTGAGGTATTATAAAAAAAAAAAAAAAAATAAATATAGGATATTACTGTACAGTACCTTATATTGCTCCGTCAGTGAAATACTTTATTTATTTATTTAACGTGTGTCGGGATATCTATCCCATCTTGTGATTTATCCAACTACCGGCGAAGAGAAATTCAAAACTTAGATCCACTTATAATGCTTTATGGACTGACAAATCATCGGCTCAAATGTGGCGCACTGTTAAGAAAGTAGGTGTCGGTAAAGTAAAGCCTAATACCCCTGTATCTCTTGATCTTAAATCTATTAAACAACTATTTTTCTGATATATAGGGAGATCTTACTGCAGCAAAGCATTTTACCAATAATATTAAATCAAGAATGGTATTCAATGAACAAATTAATGAATTTAGTTTCAAAGCCGTTAATGATCTACAGATATTGAAAACATTGATGTCGATTCGGAGTAAAGCTGTTGGATCCGATTCTATTCCAATTAACTTCATCAAGGAAACACTACCAATCACACTACCTATAATTAAAGCTATTTTTAATAAATCTCTCACCCTATCAACTTCTCCTACTAAATGGAAATAAAGTATAATTCGGCCACTAAACAAGACAAAATCTCTTGTAGCACCTTCGGACTACATACCTATAAGCATTTTACCTGCTTTGTCAAAATGTCTGGAAGAAATAGTGAATTTTCAGGTTTATAACTATTTAAAGGAAAATAAACCCCTAAGTAGTTTTCAGTCTGGTTTTCGAAAGGGTCATAGTACGAGGTCAGCTCTCCTCTGTGTTACAGAGGATATTTGCCAAGCTATGGATCAGCGGAAAGCTACGATACTAATTTTGTTTGAATTTTCAAAAGCGTTTGACTGTGTTTATCATTCATTGTTATTGGCTAAACTGATGGAGATGGGATTCTCAGCTGAATCTGTTAAATGGTTTGAGTCTTACTTGTCTCTAAGGTGCCAGTGTGTTAAGTTTGGTGAGAAGTCGTCTTCCTGGGAAAGTGTTTGTAGGAGGGTACCCCAGGGTTATGTCCTTGGCCCTTTATTATTTTGCATTTATATAAATGATATTTATAACGTACTAAACTATTCGAGGTATCATTTAAATGCTGACGATTTGCAAGTGTATAATCACTTTAATATCTCAGAGCTGGATGAAACAATAGTTTCAATAAATGTCGATATTAATGCTATTGAGGATTGGGCTGTTAGGCATGGTTTAACGGTAAATCAAAATAAAACTAAATCTATATGTATCTGCTCAAAAAGACTCGCAGATAAAATTGATTTAAGTAGTGGACCGAAACCTATAATAAAAGACAATAAAAGGCCTTATTGTTCTAAAGTAAACAATCTTGGTCTCACTATAAACAATAGGCTACTCTAAGCTGGACAGACCATGTTATTGACACGTGCAATAAAGTCTTTGCTGGCATGCACACTCTGAAGAAAGTAAAAGTTGCTTGCCGTTAATGTTAGAGTGCAGCTGGTGACAACATTAATTTCTCCATATTTTAAATATTGTGATACTGTTATCAATGGCATGACTGTGGAATTAGCTAACAAACTTCAGCGTGCTCAAAATTATTGTTTACGGTTAATTTTTGACTTAAAACGTGACAAAATATTATAAACAAATTTCAATTCTAAAACTTTGTTTTTTT
The DNA here is from genome assembly GCA_018207615.1 of Philaenus spumarius. Lineage (NCBI taxonomy): Eukaryota > Metazoa > Arthropoda > Insecta > Hemiptera > Aphrophoridae > Philaenus > Philaenus spumarius. Next base: position 127,047 of record JAGFPH010001206.1, read on the forward strand.
TTTCGAAATTATCACATTTTGTTGTTATTGTACGCTATTCTGCTCACTGGATTACCTCGCTATCTGGCAGAAACGTTTGTCTTTAGTTCACATGTAAATTCTACCGACACACGACGAGGAGCTTTATTATTACACCCAGGCACAGAACTGAGATATTTAATATATCTTTCACTGTGACAGCATGCAGGCTGTGGAAATCATTGCCGGAGAGTTTAAAATGCATCAATGACCGTGTTCAGTTCAAGAAGGCTTTGGGTTGTTGGTTCTGCGACAGTTTTGGGTAGTTTCGGGCGCTCGGGCGGGATTTGAGGCATGTTCTGGAATGTGAATTGAGAGTGCAAGTGTGTTTCTGTATTATAATAAAACATAATTAACTTTTAGTTTGATTTTACTTAGTAGACAAATGTGTATATTTTTAGTTTTTATACATTATGTTTTAGAAGTAATTTTATTATTTGTAGTTTTGTTTCTTTATTAATTTTTATTTGTAAATACGAATTTTGATGTATTTGTGTATTTTTTGTTTCGAGGTTAAGTGGAAGAGAGGACCCAATGGTCCTAACTTAACCTCACGAAATAAAAATTACTATTATTATTATCTTCGTCAGAATCTCTCATTGAGTGGAGATAGTCAAAAAGAAAAATAAGTAAAAACTCACAAACACATAAACAACAACGCCTTTAAACCACAGTTAATATGTGTTCACCGTATGGCTTCCGGATGTCGACTCATTGTACGTTTATAGAGACCTGGATTTGTTTGTTTTTTTACACTAAGTTATAGCCCACCTGGTTCCTCAAAATCGATTTATGGTAAAATACCATAAAAGCACCAAGTTCATATCCACGTGGGAGGTTTAAACGTGGGGAAGCTTCCGATCCGAAGCTGATCGCCGGGAGTTTATCCACTGCGAGCGAAGGGGAACAATCAATAATTCGGGGCCAAATGTTAGAGGCGCAGCCCATAAGACGAGGCCGCATGGTCGAGATACAAACTCGTCGCAAAGAAGCAGCTCGGGGGCCGGAGCTGGAGACTGAGGTGCAAACAAATTGTACTAATATATTTTGTACACGCAGGCAGCTATTCAGCGCCTTCGTGACCAGACCAATTTACCAAATAGTTGGTTGAATCCGTAAAACATATAAACTTAATTTTGGAAATTCGCTTCAACTCACGTCAGCGGTTCAGCTTTTTTAAAATTCTTACTTTTATAAGAGACCCACAAAATTATGCACTTCTCGTCCTATATTTATCTTTGAAAGATCTTCAAAAACGGTGCCAAATAAAAAATAATTCGACCACGCAGCTGGACCGCCGACGTGAGTTGAGCAAATTTCCAAAATTAAGTTTATATGCCTATGTTTTAGGGTTTCAACCAACAATTTGGGAAATAGGTCTACTCTCGAGGCGTTGAATAGCTGTCTGTGTGAACGCAATATATTAGTAGAATTTATTTCCTCCTAGTGGCCTCGCGAGTTTGCACCACTTGGCTTCGAACCGGGTACTTTTGTGGTATTTTACGTTTCGGTCGATTTTGGGGGAACCATGCGTATAAGGTCGCGTAAAAAAACAAAATGTGCAGAATAACATCCTACATTTATATTTTTAGAAAAAACTCTAAACAAATTTCATTCTCGTAGTAAAAATCTAAAAAAATAGTTGGATTTTTTTGGCTAACGAACTTGTCTGAGCGACATAGACATAGACAACCAACACGTGTACCAAATTTGGACCAAATCGGACTTAAAATGCGACCGCTAGAGTGCGAACACACATATATATATATATATATATATATATATATATGCATTTTAATGACACTCCAAAACGTGTTCTGGGGACCATGATCGGTGCTCATTTGCTACTCCCGACCTTGGGTCTCACCATTTTTTTTATATTTAATTATGCTTTTTTTACAATTAAGACTGGCCTAACACAAGACCAACAATTAATTAATTTTATACGAACAAGTACATCAGCCAATGCAATAAACTTAGTTAGTACAGTCAACAGTGATATATTTAGGTTTTTCTTTCAATCAGTAATTTTAAACAATCTTTAGTCTGATTTCATGCTTGCGAGCATATTTCTTTATTCCCAAAATTAAGAAAATTTTTGTTTAACAAAAAAGGCAATACATAAAAATAATAATATGACAGTAGAGGTTGACCGGGATACCAAATTTAATGAATTTTTAGCTGAACTTTTTTATCCGTACTTTGTTTATAGGCTATATCCAACCATTAAAAAATAGCGAAAAAAACACATTTTTTTACTTTCTCCCTCCTATACGTAGTATATTAAGAAAATATTGTTTTAGTCCAAATTTTCGAATTTGAATTTTTAGTGGAATTATCTGTTTTGGTGCTCCCTGAACCATAAAAAACTGTTTAGTGGAATTATCTGTGTTGGTGCTCCCTGAACCCAAAAAACTTTTTTTTTTGTGATGTCTGTCCGTGTGTCTATGTGTCTGTTTGGATGTGTACTAAGCATAGACCATACCAACGGTCCGATTTTGATGAAATTTGGTATGTAGGTATAGTTCTGGAATATCTCCAGGCGTTGTTTTCATTTTTTCAATTTTTTTATTTTTTAGGGGCTTTACCCCCAAAAATGGCCAATAAACGAGAAAAATGAAAATTTCTCAAAAACGGCTCTAACGATTTTGATAAAATTTGGCTTATTTGTAGCCCCTAATCTACCCTACCACATAAAAAAACAGCATCTTTCTAAAAATTCTCGTTAAGGTAATAATAATAATAATAATAATAATAATAACTGATTGTTGGGGGTTTTTGGCCAAAAACGGGCTTGTTTTTAAAAAAAATTTCAAAACCTTTTTTTCGTGGATCTATACAGGCCTAATTGACATGTTTGGTGCTAAAATTTGTTCGAAATCGATCGAATAGTGTTAATAATAATAATATTATAAATAATATGGATGTGTGTTACATGCATGTAATATTTGCCATGGTATGTCCTACTTTTGCAATTCTAAATAACCACCTCCTATATGCTACTCTTGGGAAGGTATAAAGTTTCAACTGGGAGAAAGTGTGTGGCAGTTATCTGGTACCGTTTATACGATTTGTATGGCGTCTTTTTTGTAACAAAACAGTAATGCAAGGAGGAAATAATTCAATCACCAAGCTGACTCGCTGAAGTGAGTTGAGCGAATTTACAAAATTGAGTTTAAACGTTTTAGGGTTTCAATCAACAATTTGGAAAATCGGTCTACTCACTACGGCGCTGAATAGCTGCCTACATGTACGAAATACGTAGTAGAGTTTGTTCGCACTTCAGCCATCCAAGACGGCTCACGCGCTGCTTCGTTCCGCTCGCAGCGGAAAACTTATTTTCTGACTGACAAGAAAACTGTTCAAACTTGACACTGCATGTCTCGACAGATCGGGCGATCAAATATATTAGATCAAATAGATGTAGCGTCAGCAGTTGCTACTATAAAAATTCATTCACAGTATTTCTTTATCATACCTCGTATATATAATTAATTATAGTTTGACTAGTGCATCACTGAAGATGGCGACATTGATGTTGAAACGCACTTGAGTATACAAACGTATTTGTTGTGAGATGCTGTGTTCAAGATTTATTCTGTCAATATAAAATTATCCAATTGTGTTGTTATGTGAAGAATGTTAGAAATTTAAAACTACAAACCAATACCATTTATATTTGCATATTATATTTATGACTAGTGAACCCGCAATGCTTTGCTATTGCTTGATTTAATTTTAAGGATAGTCATCCCATTTCATTCCTTTGGCTTAAGTAATCAAATTGCAAATAGTTTTGTAATCTCTTAAACATAATATTACATAATTTGAGGTTTATAGCTTGTATGATGATAGTTTAATTTGTATTTTTTTAAATTTCAACCCCTTAGATCGGGATAAAAACTATCCTAAATTTTACGAATCAGTCAGGAAATTTTCTTTTTACATTATACAAATTTCTTAATTAACTCACAATTAATTGTCGTAGTAAGTAGTAATAGAACAAACTTTATTTCTAACTACGCATTTAATGTTTTTATATCAGAACTGACCAGATAAAATTGACAGTTGAAGACTTTTAAATGACACTGTCGGTCTTTTTGCAATATCATTTAGAATGAACTCATTACAACATTCGTTGATCTATATATATAAAAGCGAAATACCACTCACTCACTCACTCATCACGATTTCTCAAAAACTACCGAACGGATTGAAATGAAATTTGGTATGTAGCTTCCTCTAGAGCCATAGTTGCTCACTAAGAAAGGGTTTGAAAAAATTCGAAATTTTAGGGGGGTTTGGGGGGATTTCTTCAAAACTACCGAACGGATTGGAATGAAATTTGGTATGTAGAATCCTTTAGGGCAATAGGTGCTTACTAAGAAAGGGTTTACAAAAATTGGAAATTTCAGGGGGGTTTGGGGTTTAAAAATTACTAAATCACGATTTCTCCAAAATTACAAAACAGATTGGAATGAAATTTGGTATGTAGCTTCCTCTAGGGCCATAGGTGCTCACTAAGAAAGGGTATGAAAAATTTCGAAATTTTAGGAGGGGTTTGGTGGTATCAAAGTTACTAAAATCATAATTTCAGATCTTTTATTATTATGACGATAGTGCTTTTATTATTTAAGATCTATATATATAATAAAAGCCAAATACCACTCACTGACTGAACACTTAAAAAGAATACAATTACGTTAAAAAGACTGAAAATACCAACCACCGCGGGCAACGCCGTACGGGTCAGCTAGTATGATATAAAACCGCTTCGTCCATATACCGCGTCAAACTGTTTCTATGGTCATAGATCATCAATAATAAAATAGATCGTGCATGCATATGGCGGATGTGTGCCGAAAAAAAAGGTTGTTGTGAAAATATTGCATGATCGCGCCGCGAGGTAACGCTAGGGAGAAATCATTCAAGGCATTGGTGCTACACACCGCTTCCGTCGTTTCACCCATAGATCGCGCCACGATCGTCTAATTTCCAATGGATTGAAAGAGTGCATTGGATCGAAGTTCTATTACGTTATTGAAATACTTTATGGTCTACTATATGAAATAACTACTATGCCCCCGTGAAAAATCACAGGCTCATTAATTACATACAAATCAGAAATACATATTTAAAAACAAACTATTAAAAAACAACATTAAGGAATACTTATCTAGGCCTACATAACTATGCTGACGGGGATTTTAACTCGGTAAATGTGCACAATAATAAGTATTATAAAACTGTAGGCTTATTTGTTAAACATTTTTATTTACATAGCCTACGGAGGCTACGTTATTATATATTTAAAGAAAGATAAAAATAATATCTTTTAGTTGCTTTTTATATCATATTGTTAGATCAAATTATTTAGAAGTTATTAATATTACCGTAAATAAATTAATAATCGAATATGTTTATATGCTATACGAAGATGTACGAATGTTTCCGAAGTTAAACGAATATATCATCGCTTCTTTAAATTTGTATAAACAAATATATTGATGATAAAAGGTTAATATGAAATGAAATGAAAATGTATCGCTTTTCATTTTGTACATTAACAAAATCAAAATAATACATAATTTAAAATTACATTAACAAATGAGAAATGATCATTTATCTTGAAAACAAGTACATAAAAATACAAAACCTAAAAGTGTCTAAATATATACAGTACAAAAAGTACAATTTAAACCACCTCGATGTTTTGAAAACATGTTTGAGGTAGTTGAGTAAGTATTAACAAATTCAAAGAAACAAAAAAAAAAATGGCCGACCGGCTTCCAAAGATACTATTAACATAAATATTAAGTACATTTAAAAAACAAAAACTTAAAAACTAAAGCTTCGCTGCTTTTCATAACAAGAAAGAAAAATATATTTTGAAAAAACAGACTATATACAATTTACATCAATACATATATCTACATGTAGACGTATACATACAAAAACATACACACACAATACATACACATATATTTATACATATGTACTTACATACATAAATACATATTTTACATATACAGGCATACATAGACAAAATACTTACACACAAAAACACTCATATAATACACATGCATAATATACATTCATTCTTATATAGCAAAGGAAAAAATAACACCCACACACTTTTATAAGGATATTTCACAAAAACAATCACACTTCATTTAGTTAAGGAGAGACAGATTACCTAAATTAAAGTGTTATAAAATAAATCAACACATTCTAGCTCCTGTAAGAAATTCCTTAGTTGATGCAGGTATTTGTGCTTATAAGGGTATATTTTCATGTACTCAGGTAGTAAATTAAAAAATGTTGGTGCAAGGTAAGTGAAAAATTTCTTGAAAACAGTCAATTTAGGTTTCGGAACTTTAACATTTGAATTATTACGCAAAATACTTAATGTACGTTCCAAAACGTTGTTTCTATCACCACTTCTCTCATAAAACAATTTCAGTACTTTGTATATGTATAAATCTTTGAGAGGTAAAATTTATTATATATTGTTATTTAGTACTTTCATTAGCAATCCTTTTATAAGTTTTATCTCTCGTTTACAGCTGTTTCACCTTTTCATTTTCACGCATCGTCAGAACGATTACAAAAACATTTCTCACAGTCACACTTAATAACAGAGTGGGATAAATATGCAAGCCTAGCACAACTAGCCTACAAGTTCAAGAACACAGAATTCAAGTTACACAAAATTAACAACGCCATCAAATTCAATAAAGAATGTAAAAAGATGAAAATTATCCCAAAGTATATTCATATTTAGACCAGTGCTGATGGACGAAAAAAAATATAAAAACTAAAAA
>JAGFPH010001206.1:134996-152249 GCA_018207615.1 Philaenus spumarius
GATCATGGTCCCCAGAACACGTTTTGGGGACCATGATCGGTGCTCATTTGCTACTCCCGACCTTGGGTCTCACCATTTTTTTTATATTTAATTATGCTTTTTTTACAATTAAGACTGGCCTAACACAAGACCAACAATTAATTAATTTTATACGGACAAGTACATCAGCCAATGCAATAAACTTAGTTAATACAGTCAACAGTGATATATTTAGGGTTTTCTTTCAATCAGTAATTTTAAACAATCTTTAGTCTGATTTCATGCTTGCGAGCATATTTCTTTATTCCCAAAATTAAGAAAATTTTTGTTTAACAAAAAAGCAATACATAAAAAAAATAATATGACAGTAGAGGTTGACCGGGATACCAAATTTAATGAATTTTTAGCTGAACTTTTTTATCCGTACTTTGTTTATAGGCTATATCCAACCATTAAAAAATAGCGAAAAAACACGTTTTTTTACTTTCTCCCTCCTATACATAGTATATTAAGAAAATATTGTTTTAGTCCAAATTTTCGAATTTGAATTTTTAGTGGAATTATTTGTTTTGGTGCTCCCTGAACCATAAAAAACTGTTTAGTGGAATTATCTGTGTTGGTGCTCCCTGAACCCAAAACAAATTTTAGTGGTATTATTTGTTTTGGTGCTCCCTGAACCCAAAAAAGTGTTTTTTTGTGATGTCTGTCCGTGTGTCTATGTGTCTGTTTGGATGTGTACAGAGCACAGACCATACCAACGGTCCGATTTTGACAAAATTTGGTATGTAGGTATAGTTCTGGAATATCTCCAGGCGTTGTTTTCATTTTTTCAAATTTTTTATTTTTAAGGGTTTTACCCCCAAAAATGGCCAATAAACGAGAGAAATGAAAATTTCTCAAAAACGGCTCTAACGATTTTGATAAAATTTGGCTTATTTGTAGCCCCTAATGTACCCTACCACATGAAAAAAAAACAGCATATTTCTAAAAATTCTCGTTTAGGTAGTAATAATAATAATAATAACTGATTGTTGGGGGCTTTTGGCCAAAAACGGGGTTGTTTTTAAAAAATTTTCAAAACCTTTTTTCGTGGATCTATACAGGCCTAATTGACATGTTTGGTGCTAAAATTTGTTCGAAATCGATCGAATAGTGTTAATAATAATAATATTAATATTATAAATAATATGGATGTGTGTTACATGTATCTAATATTTGCCATGGTATGTCCTACTTTTGCAATTCTAAATAACCACCTCCTATATGCTACTCTTGGGAAGGTATAAAGTTTCAACTGGGAGAAAGTATGTGACAGTTATCTGGTACCGTTTATACGATTTGTATGGTGTCTTTTTTGTAACAAAATAGTAATGCAAGGAAGAAATAATTAGATCACCCAGCCGACTCGCTGAAGTGAGTTGAGCGAATTTCCTAAATTGAGTTTAAACGTTTTAGGGTTTCAACCAACAATTTGGAAAATCGGCCTACTCACTATCTGAATAGCTGCCTGCATGTATGAAATACGTAGTAGAGTTTGTTCGCACTTCAGCCATCCAAGACGGCTCACGCTTTGCTTCGTTTCGCTCGCAGCGGAACACTTATTTTCTGGCAGACAAGACAGAACGTGTACAAACTTGACACTGCATGTCTCAACAGATCAGGCGATCAAATATATTAGATCAAATAGATGTAGCGTCAGCAGTTGATACTATAAAAATTTATTCACAATATTTCTTTATCATACCTCGTATATATAATCAATTATAGTTTGACTAGTACATCACTGAAGATGGCGACATTGATGTTGAAACGTGCTTGAGTAAACAAACGTATTTGTTGTGAGATGCTGTGTTCAAGATTTATTCCATCAAGTTTCCAATATAAAATTATCCAATTGTGTTGTTATGTGAAGAATGTTAGACATTTAAAACTACAAACCAATACGATTTATATTTGCATATTTTATTTACGACTAGTGAACCCGCAATGCTTCGCTATTGCTTGATTTAATTTTAAGGGTAGTCATCCCATTTCATCCCTTTGACTTAAGTAATCAAATTGCAAATAGTTTTGTAATCTCTTAAACATAATATTACATAATTTGAGGTTTATAGCTTGTATGATGATAGTTTAATTTGTATTTTTTTTTAATTTCAACCCCTTAGATCGGGATAAAAACTATCCTAAATTTTACGAATCAGTCAGGAAATTTTCTTTTTACATTATACAGATTTCTTAATTAACTCACAATTAATTGTCGTAGTAAGTAGTAATAGAACAAACTTTATTTCTAACTACGTATTTAATGTTTTTATATCAGAACTGACCAGATAAAATTGACAGTTGAAGACTTTTAAATGACACTGTCGGTTTTTTTGCAATATCATTTAGAATGAACTCATTACAACATTCGTTGATCTATATATATAAAACCGAAATACTACTCACTCACTCACTCACTCATCACGATTTCTCAAAAACTACCTAACGGATTGAAATGAAATTTGGTATGTAGCTTCCTCTAGAGCCATAGGTGATCACTAAAAAAGGGTTTGAAAAAATTCGAAATTTTAGGGGGGTTTGGGGGGATCAAAGTTATTAAAAAACGATTTCTTCAAAACGGATTGGAATGAAATTTGGTATGTAGCTTCCTCTGGGGCCATAGGTGCTTACTAAGAAAGGGTTTAAAAAAAATAGGAAATTTTAGGGGGGGTTTGGGGTTTAAAAATTACTAAATCACGATTTCTCCAAAATTGCCGAACAGATTGGAATGAAATTTGGTATGTAGCTTCCTCTATGGCCATAGGCGCTCGCTAAGAAAGGGTTTTAAAAAAATTCAAAATTTTAGGGGGTTTGGGGGATCAAAGTTATTAAATCGCGATTTCTTCAAAACTACCGAACGGATTGGAATGAAATTTGGTATGTAGCTTCCTCTAGGGCCATAGGTGCTCACTAAGAAAGGGTATGAAAAATTTCGAAATTTTAGGAGGGGTTTGGTGGTATCAAAGTTACTAAAATCATAATTTCAGATCTTTTATTATTATGACGATAGTGCTTTTATTATTTAAGATCTATATATATATAATAAAAGCCAAATACCACTCACTGACTGAACACTTAAAAAGAATACAATTACGTTAAAAAGACTGAAAATACCAACCACCGCGGGCAACGCCGTACGGGTCAGCTAGTATGATATAAAACCGCTTCGTCCATATACCGCGTCAAACTGTTTCTATGGTCATAGATCATCAATAATAAAATAGATCGTGCATGCATATGGCGGATGTGTGCCGAAAAAAAAGTTTGTTGGGAAAATATTGCATGATCGCGCCGCGAGGTAACGCTAGGGAGAAATCATTCAAGGCATTGGTGCTACACACCGCTTCCGTCGTTTCACCCATAGATCGCGCCACGATCGTCTAATTTCCAATGGATTGAAAGAGTGCATTGGATCGAAGTTCTATTACGTTATTGAAATACTTTATGGTCTACTATATGAAATAACTACTATGCCCCCGTGAAAAATCACAAGCTCATTAATTACATACAAATCAGAAATACATATTTAAAAACAAACTATTAAAAAACAACATTAAGGAATACTTATCTAGGCCTACATAACTATGCTGACGGGGATTTTAACTCGGTAAATGTGCACAATAATAAGGATTATAAAACTGTAGGCTTATTTGTTAAACATTTTTATTTACATAGCCTACGGAGGCTACGTTATTATATATTTAAAGAAAGATAAAAATAATATCTTTTAGTTGCTTTTTATATCATATTGTTAGATCAAATTATTTAGAAGTTATTAATATTACCGTAAATAAATTAATAATCGAATATGTTTATATGCTATACGAAGATGTACGAATGTTTCCGAAGTTAAACGAATATATCATCGCTTCTTTAAATTTGTATAAACAAATATATTGATGATAAAAGGTTAATATGAAATGAAATGAAAATGTATCGCTTTTCATTTTGTACATTAACAAAATCAAAATAATACATAATTTAAAATTACATTAACAAATGAGAAATGATCATTTATCTTGAAAACAAGTACATAAAAATACAAAACCTAAAAGTGTCTAAATATATACAGTACAAAAAGTACAATTTAAACCACCTCGATGTTTTGAAAACATGTTTGAGGTAGTTGAGTAAGTATTAACAAATTCAAAGAAACAAAAAATAAAAATGGCCGACCGGCTTCCAAAGATACTATTAACATAAATATTAAGTACATTTAAAAAACAAAAACTTAAAAACTAAAGCTTCGCTGCTTTTCATAACAAGAAAGAAAAATATATTTTGAAAAAACAGACTATATACAATTTACATCAATACATATATCTACATGTAGACGTATACATACAAAAACATACACACACAATACATACACATATATTTATACATATGTACTTACATACATAAATACATATTATACATACACAGGCATACATAGACAAAATACTTACACACAAAAACACTCATATAATACACATGCATAATATACATTCATTCTTATATAGCAAAGGAAAAAATAACACCCACACACTTTTATAAGGATATTTCACAAAAACAATCACACTTCATTTAGTTAAGGAGAGACAGATTACCTAAATTAAAGTGTTATAAAATAAATCAACACATTCTAGCTCCTGTAAGAAATTCCTTAGTTGATGCAGGTATTTGTGCTTATAAGGGTATATTTTCATGTACTCAGGTAGTAAATTAAAAAATGTTGGTGCAAGGTAAGTGAAAAATTTCTTGAAAACAGTCAACTTAGGTTTCGGAACTTTAACATTTGAATTATTACGCAAAATACTTAATGTACGTTCCAAAACGTTGTTTCTATCACCACTTCTCTCATAAAACAATTTCAGTACTTTGTATATGTATAAATCTTTGAGAGGTAAAATTTATTATATATTGTTATTTAGTACTTTCCTTAGCAATCCTTTTATAAGTTTTATCTCTCGTTTACAGCTGTTTCACCTTTTCATTTTCACGCATCGTCAGAACGATTACAAAAACATTTCTCACAGTTACACTTAATAACAGAGATGGATAAATATGCAAGCCTATCACAACTATCCTACAAGTTCAAGAACACAGAATTCAAGTTACACAAAATTAACAACGCCATCAAATTCAATAAAGGATGTAAAAAGATGAAAATTATCCCAAAGTATATTCATATTAGGAATAGTGTTAATTCAAAAGCTGCCTTATTTGCTAAAAACAGAAATGGTTATCTCAGGAGATATCTCATCTTTACATAAAGAAACAGCTTTGTAATAATGATTTGTTTTATTTACACGTGACATTGTCCAAAATACTCCATCCATTGGAATTAAATAGTTTGTATTAAATATTGATTCAGCATTGAAATATAAACTAACAAGGAATAAATAATGGATAAAAGGTTGTATTTGTATACAGTTTATAACCTCAAAACAAATATTATATCGTATATTATAGCACATATTAGTTCTATCATTCATATAAAAAAAATCAACTTCACAAGAAATTATAACGATTGAAGTTGTAAACATAACCCCAAACTATAATCTACACTGGGTTTGTTTAAATGTTACAGATGATGGGTGAAATCAGCTGTTTAGATGTACGAATGTTTCCGAAGTTAAACAAATAATAGGTATCTTTTCTGTAAATTTATATAAAACAATATATTGACGATAAAAGGTTGTATTTATATATAGTTTATTACCTCAAAGCAAATATTATAACGTATATTATAGCATACATTAGTCCTTTAGCTCATATTTAAAAAAATCAACTTCACAAGAAAGCCTAACGATTGAAGTTGTAAACATAACCCCAAACTATAATCTACACTGGGTTTGTTTAAATGTTACAGATGATGGGTGAAATCAGCTGTTATATTATATGTTACTCACGTACGTATGTACGGACACTCGCTTTTATAGGTGTGGATGATTCTATTTGAATCAGCAATACCTTACACCTTAACATATTAATAATTCGACCACGCAGCTGAACCACTGACGTGTGTCGAACGAATTAAAAAAATTGAGTTTATGTGTTTTAGGGTCTCATCCTACTATTTGGGAAATTGGTCTACTTACGAAAGCGCTGAATAGCTGCCCCCGTGTACGAAATAAATTCGTAGAATTTGTTTGCACCTCGGCCTCCAGCCCCGGCTTCGTTCCGTTTTCGACCTTACGGCCTCGGATTAGGAAATGCTTCGCTACGCTCTCAGTGGACAAGTCGCTTCGCGAGTTTGCATCCGTGCCGTCCATCTCGGATCAGAAGAAGCCCTAACGGTAAAACCCCCACGTGGATTTTGACCGGGTGTATTTATGGTATTTTACGTTTTGATCGATTTTGGGGGAACCTTACGGGCTATAAGGTTGTGTAAAAATCAAAACAAAATAATATCCTATATTTATTTTTTAGATAAACAAAAAAAAAAGTTTCATTCTAGTACGAAAAATCTCAAAAATATTTTACTTTCGGTAAAAAGAACGCGCTTCAGGTTGTTGGATTTTTTGGCCAACGACTGAGAAAACCAACGCGTGTACCAAATCGGACGTAAAATGAGACCGTTAGAGTGGGAACACATAAATACGCACACATTTATACACAATTTTGAATGACACCCCAAAACGTGTTCTATGGAACATGATCGGTGCTCATTGACCACTCCGTACTTTAGGCCTCACCATAAGAGCCACTGCAATAGCTCATCTTTCCTATGGGAATTCGCTAATAATCATTTTACTCTTTACAGACTTTATAGCTGTCTATTTACATGCTCAATTTCTCTAATCTCTTTTAGTATCTATCTAAAATAATCTTGCATCTTAGAAAAAAAAAATCGAACTTACGAAATTGATTTGAAAGCAATTTCTTAGGTCGAGCACTTTGAAATAAACATTTTTTGTGTCTTGAAAATTTTTCTAAAAACTCTTCCTTTTAGAGATATTAGCAACTTTATGTCGATTTATTTCAACACGTTTAGAGCCGCCATTTTGTTTTGGGTGGTCCGATTTTCATTTTCTTTATGTCATTTTCCTAGTCTTAAACATACCTTTAAAATGAGGTATCACATGACTATACTTAATATTTAAAAATTTTTGAGTTGCCCCCAAAATCCCCAATTTTTAGGGGACACTAAAAATTTCCGATTGCTTCAAAAGATACTTTGGGCAAATTTAGTATCGTTCACCAAAGGATATTTGTTTGTTTTAAACAAACACACAATTTAAAGCGAGGGGGTGGGACTTTTAAGACACCTGGTAGGCCTATATATTGGCCTCATTTTATGTTCGATTTGGCCCAACACTTTTATTTTCCAAGTCGCTAGGACCATTTCGTTAGCCAAAATTTGTTGAGATTTTTGTACTAGATTGCAATTTTTTGGGGTTTTATTTAAAACAATAAATAGAGCACATTATTATGCTCATTTTGTTTTTTTACACGATATTATAACCCGGCTGGTTCTCCCAAAATCGACAAAACGTAAAAATACAACATAAAAGTACCCGATTAAAATCCATGTAGGGGACTTTACCGTGGGGACATCTTCTGATCTGAGGCCGAGGGCCGGTATGTAAACTCGCCAAGCGAGTTTGTCCAACGCTAGTGAATGACGGAACGCGTGAGCCGGGGCTGGAAGCTGAGGAGAAAACAAAATTAACTACTAATATTTGTCGTACACGCAGTCAGCTATTCAAGTGAGTAGACCGTTTTCTCAAATTAATAGTTGTTTGAAATCGTAAAACATATAAACTTGATTTTGTGGAAATTCACTCAACTCACGTCAACGGTTCATCTGCGTGAACGCATTTCTAAACAAGCGTTGACGAGTCTTGTGAACAAGATAACGAGTGTGACATTCTGTCTGACCGGCTAGCGCATTAGACATGGTCATTACTTCGCCACCTTATAGTTACCGACCCGCATTCATCTTATCTTATGTTTGTTTAGGTATTTCGTTGTAAACATGAACAATCAAACCTTAATTATCTTATCAGTTTGTGAATACGATGCTATCGTACCGTACAGTATTTATTTCAGCTCAACGTGTTTTATCATACTGAGGTTGTAAGTTACTCTTTAATAATAAAAAGGACAAACGGAAGGTTGTATTACAATATTTGAAACATTATTTAACAGGGAAGCTTTTAACTACAATTGTTGCGTTCCAAGCTGTAGGCCTACCTTAATAGGAATTTACACCTTTTTATAATCTGAATTTTTTTACAATGATTAAAAATTTTAACGTTTACCATTGCTTCACCTAAATTATTTTTAGTCATTCTTGTACTAAATTTTGTGTAGCCTCTGAACTTAACACAACATGCATGAAAGTTATGATTTTCTTACAGAAGTACCGATTTTTGGTAAAAGTGCAGGAGATGGTGCCTCCAGGTTTTTGTAAAATTTCTCCATATTATGAAAGAACACGTTAAACTGATTATAAAAACAACAAAAATATCCGCGTTAAATCAAAATTATAGAAAATACGAGATAAATAAAAGTCGAAAATATAGAGGTTAACTTCAATATATTTAACCCGTTTAGTGTCGGCTTTGTACTCCTAAGTGTCGGCTTATACAGGTGTCACAAAAAACCATAGCGGGCTGTACACAGTGTACAGTATCGGATTGTATACATTGAAATAAATGAAAAGTGTTTAGGAACTTATTTTCAATTCGGCTTAGTTTTGGTCGAAATCTGCCTTTTTGTTTTGTTTTTTTTACAAAAACTATAACTCCAGAAATAGATTTATTTATTTTCAAATTTGGTATAGGCACCATGTATGTTACGATTTACAATACCAAAGGCAAAGAATTTATTTTTATAATTTTCAAAGTGGCGGCCGTTACAAATTTCCAACGAGAAATATCTTGTAAAGACAAAAAAAGGTGGCGAAGGTTTACTATTCGACCCTAGATTAACCTATGGCAACAGAAATGCAAGAAAATTTAAAAAAAACCTAAAAGGTTCTAACCTATTGTATTTAGTCACTGTATGTTTAACCTGTATTCAACATTTAACAGCAGAATGCAAAACAAGGTCGTTGTCTGCAAAAGTATTAGGCTAGGGTCGAATAGTAAACTTACGCCAAAAGGGCGTTAGAAAAACTGTACAACAGGTAAAATATTTTTCTTTTTTAGCGGCACACAAATTGGGTTTCTTGTTGTTTCTGCAGGTCAAAGGATAACCGAGTTGTCGATCAAAAACTGAAAATTAATTTCTTGGCAAACTGTCCACAAAATCCAAACTTACCCTAAAAACAAAAAATGTTTGAATTCTAATAGTTTTAATGAATAAGATCAAATCCATTGCTCTGAAACGCATTACAAATCCGAATGTGGCTCTTAAACATTTTTTAAACGCATTTCAAAAGATCATTTATTTGCGTTTTATTTTAGAAACATATAGCTCACCGTTATTAATTACTTTCAAGTGAATGGTCCTATTTGTTTTTAACAAAAATCTGTGTTAAATTCGGAAGACTACAATAACAACGAAGTACAGTATATATTTCGTACTAAAGAACGGCTCGTGTTTGACCCTAGATTACTTATGTGTCATCAAAATTAAGATGCACCATTTGCAAAATCGCAGTATCTGACAAAATATGTGCGTGTTATTAACCCCCCCCCCCAATCCAGTGTTTCAGTACCTTCCCCAATCCAACCACAGATGTCATTGAACAGTTTCGTTGGGTATTTGTTTACTTTAACTTGGCAATCAAAACTACTATAAATACACAAACCTGAACTTTCTTCTTAATAAATATAGTAACTTATTTATACACTTCATTGATGCCGGGAAACCAATATTTAACCATTTTCAACACGTACAATATTAAAAACTTTCAAATCAAAAGTTCGTTATGGAAATTTACATTGTAAAGTGCCGACATGTTTTTCTCAGCGTTCTCTCAGCGTTTCCGGATTGTTCTTCTTCTTTTTTGTGTAGAAACGAACAGTTTAGGCAACTCAACTAAGTAAACATACTGTGACTAAATAGTATAGGTTAGTACCTTTAGGTTTTTTTTAATTCTAATTATATGTTGTGATAATAACGACGAAATATTATAATCATACTGTTATCGGCCAGATGAAGTTAAAAGTAAACATACTGTGACTAAATAGTAAATAGTATAGGTTAGTACCTTTAGGTTTTTTTTAATTCTAATTATATAATGTGATAATAACGACGAAATATTATAATCATACTGTTATCGGCCAGATGAAGTTAAAAGTAAACATACTGTGACTAAATAGTAAATAGTATAGGTTAGTACCTTTAGGTTTTTTTTAATTCTAATTATATAATGTGATAATAACGACGAAATATTATAATCATACTGTTATCGGCCAGATGAAGTTAAAAGTAAACATACTGTGACTAAATAGTAAATAGTATAGGTTAGTACCTTTAGGTTTTTTTTAATTCTAATTATATAATGTGATAATAACGACGAAATATTATAATCATACTGTTATCGGCCAGATGAAGTTAAAAGTAAACATACTGTGACTAAATAGTAAATAGTATAGGTTAGTACCTTTAGGTTTTTTTTAATTCTAATTATATAATGTGATAATAACGACGAAATATTATAATCATACTGTTATCGGCCAGATGAAGTTAAAAGTAAACATACTGTGACTAAATAGTAAATAGTATAGGTTAGTACCTTTAGGTTTTTTTTAATTCTAATTATATAATGTGATAATAACGACGAAATATTATAATCATACTGTTATCGGCCAGATGAAGTTAAAAGTAAACATACTGTGACTAAATAGTAAATAGTATAGGTTAGTACCTTTAGGTTTTTTTTAATTCTAATTATATAATGTGATAATAACGACGAAATATTATAATCATACTGTTATCGGCCAGATGAAGTTAAAAGTAAACATACTGTGACTAAATAGTAAATAGTATAGGTTAGTACCTTTAGGTTTTTTTTAATTCTAATTATATAATGTGATAATAACGACGAAATATTATAATCATACTGTTATCGGCCAGATGAAGTTAAAAGTAAACATACTGTGACTAAATAGTAAATAGTATAGGTTAGTACCTTTAGGTTTTTTTTAATTCTAATTATATAATGTGATAATAACGACGAAATATTATAATCATACTGTTATCGGCCAGATGAAGTTAAAAGTAAACATACTGTGACTAAATAGTAAATAGTATAGGTTAGTACCTTTAGGTTTTTTTTAATTCTAATTATATAATGTGATAATAACGACGAAATATTATAATCATACTGTTATCGGCCAGATGAAGTTAAAAGTAAACATACTGTGACTAAATAGTAAATAGTATAGGTTAGTACCTTTAGGTTTTTTTTAATTCTAATTATATAATGTGATAATAACGACGAAATATTATAATCATACTGTTATCGGCCAGATGAAGTTAAAAGTAAACATACTGTGACTAAATAGTAAATAGTATAGGTTAGTACCTTTAGGTTTTTTTTAATTCTAATTATATAATGTGATAATAACGACGAAATATTATAATCATACTGTTATCGGCCAGATGAAGTTAAAAGTAAACATACTGTGACTAAATAGTAAATAGTATAGGTTAGTACCTTTAGGTTTTTTTTAATTCTAATTATATAATGTGATAATAACGACGAAATATTATAATCATACTGTTATCGGCCAGATGAAGTTAAAAGTAAACATACTGTGACTAAATAGTAAATAGTATAGGTTAGTACCTTTAGGTTTTTTTTAATTCTAATTATATAATGTGATAATAACGACGAAATATTATAATCATACTGTTATCGGCCAGATGAAGTTAAAAGTAAACATACTGTGACTAAATAGTAAATAGTATAGGTTAGTACCTTTAGGTTTTTTTTAATTCTAATTATATAATGTGATAATAACGACGAAATATTATAATCATACTGTTATCGGCCAGATGAAGTTAAAAGTAAACATACTGTGACTAAATAGTAAATAGTATAGGTTAGTACCTTTAGGTTTTTTTTAATTCTAATTATATAATGTGATAATAACGACGAAATATTATAATCATACTGTTATCGGCCAGATGAAGTTAAAAGTAAACATACTGTGACTAAATAGTAAATAGTATAGGTTAGTACCTTTAGGTTTTTTTTAATTCTAATTATATAATGTGATAATAACGACGAAATATTATAATCATACTGTTATCGGCCAGATGAAGTTAAAAGTAAACATACTGTGACTAAATAGTAAATAGTATAGGTTAGTACCTTTAGGTTTTTTTTAATTCTAATTATATAATGTGATAATAACGACGAAATATTATAATCATACTGTTATCGGCCAGATGAAGTTAAAAGTAAACATACTGTGACTAAATAGTATAGGTTAGTACCTTTAGGTTTTTTTTAATTTTAATTATATAATGTGATAATAACGACGAAATATTATAATCATACTGTTATCGACCAGATAAGTTAAAAGTAAACATACTGTGACTAAATAGTATAGGTTAGTACCTTTAGGTTTTTTAAATTCTAATTATATAACGTGATAATAACGACGAAATATTATAATCATACTGTTATCGGCCAGATGAAGTTAAAAAGTAAACATACTGTGACTAAATAGTATAGGTTAGTACCTTTAGGTATTTTTCTTCTTTTAATTATACAATGTGATAATAACGATGTTTTACTAGTCCACAGGTCACCGATTTATACACATTCCATTCAGTACAATAACCTATTGTTCGATTTGGCAACGTTGATGAAATTCGATTTTAAATACGCAGTTATACTGTAGTTTCTATAGTTCTTAAAGGTACAATGTTATTGTTTTCGTAATTTACGTTTTGTTACTTTATTTTCAAATTTTCTTGCTTTGTGGATACTTTTGGGGTTTATATTGTTTAGTTTATTTGATTCTTACGTGTTTGGTGTATGTGAAGAGATTTATTTTGTTATAATTGCGTGAAATATTGCGGAAAAGTCGTAACTTAAGCTATACAATTTCAACTGTTATTTCTTTCATAATTCCTATAAATATTATTTCCCGGGAAAGTTTTTGTGGTTTTTACAATCAGTTAGATGTTTTCTTTCATATTCTTTCAAATTCCGTTACAAATCGATTGATAAGTTAAAGTAAATTTTTACCTTTCGTTGTTACAAGTAGTATGCATCCTTGTTTTTTTTGAGCTCGAGTAGTCATCAATTTGACGATACATAAGTAAAGAGAAAAAGTAACCTCTTAATTAATCTACCAATCCCAGAGAGAAAAAAAACTTTTGAATTTTACTAAAAAAATGTAGTACAACTCAAATATCTAAAAAGATATAAACAATTTGTATACAATTTATAATTATTTTTTTCAAATTTCTTGTTTTTTATTTTTTAATAAAAAGTAGTCGGCTTTTTATTTTGTTTAAATTGAATAGTTTGATGTATAACTCTTTTTTTAATATAGCCCTAAAATATCATAGAATATAATTACAATTTAAAAAAAAAAACTATTAAAAAATTATTTTAGTACAGTAAAAAAAAATATATATTTGTTAGTAGTAAAATTTACGATACATAAGTAATCCCGTGACAAAAATTTGAAGTAACCTAGGGTTAAGTTGTTTGTAAACAAACCAGAAGTTATTCTAAGAATGTTTTGTTTTTTCTAACTGCTTGGTTAATATAAACGCATTTGATTATACAAAAAGTACCCATGTTACTAATTTCCTACGAACTGCAACTACATAGGGAGTCTTAAATGTTTTAAAAGACCGGTTGGACAATGCAAGATACTATATAGAATCGGTTATCAACTATGTATGGAATTAAATAAATATTTTAAAAGTCTTTTCACACAGAAATAATTGAATTAGGCTAACTGGAATATTTATCCAACACAAAAACTAATTCACTAAATTACGTTCCACATCAAACACTTACCTTCTTCAAATAGCAGATTTCGAGTTCTAGTCACACAAACTATCACAACATTTTAATAAGTCACAGACTCAAACAGGTTATGTCGCACAGCGCACATGACCTACCCACTGCGCGTCACTTTCTAGAATGACTCGACTCGCGGACGTCGACGTAGCAACCAGGTGGTCGAAGGAGAAACAGCTGTTGCTAGTAGGCTACGAAGGAGGAGAGGGGATCGGTAGACATTGGCAAACCTTGACTGGTTTTGATATAACTTGCTATCAATGTATTCACGATTACGTCAAATAGCGTGGAATGTATTATTTGCTGAGCGCATTAAATTTCTTCTACAAACAGAATAATGCGTTACGGAATGGAAATAGTTAAGAATGGTATTGTCAAATTTGATCATATTAATTACCGTAAGGGTTTATGTTCAACAATAAGGCTTTTGTTAGAATTAATACCCCCAGATAAGATCTTTGCTCACAGGTATGGGCGCCCATATGATATTTTCTAGGGGTGTGGGCTAGGTCGGGGTATGGGGTTTAACACGTTCACTGCTGCTAAGGACGCACATGTGGACTTGACACTGAACACTATGAGAAGCGGCCGACGCACGATGCATTGAGTGCTTCGCACTCCAATTTTAAGACTATGTTCTATGGACGCACATGTGCTTCCGCTATAAAATATTAGTAATTATTACGTAGAAAGGTTCAAAAATAAAAAATAAAGTAATTTCTACTCATTTAAACTATAAATATAAAAAATAAAAGGTAAGCTTCTAGCATAGGAAATATGAAATTTGCGTAGCAGTGAACGTGTTAAGGAGTCCTCCCTCCTTCGGTAAAAGGAGTCCAGGAATATTTTTGACCTCCCCAAGAAAACTTTTAAAATTTGGGAAGAAAATTTTTCAGTTCAAGTGAAATATTAACCCACACAGCATTGAGTCTGTACCTTTACACCGTCAGTGAATACACAAAGACCTGTAAAACTCCTAGAGGCCGCACCAAGAAGTGACCCATGATTGAACTCTTGTAAAAAATAAAATAAGTATGTGTAAAATGTAACGGCACATAACATTTAAAACCTATTTTAGTGCTAATCCCTTTAAAGGAAAATACCTGACTGTAATTAATAATATGCATGTTTCCTTTCCCTGGGAGCTAGGAGGGGCCGTGGCCCCCCTCTGCCCATAGGTATGGGCGCCCTAGCTCACAGGTTCGTTTTATCGTAAACATGTAGAAAAAGCGTATAAACTACGAAGGGGGTTACGAGGGGGGGAGGTGAAAGGATTAAAAACAAATTTTTGAAGAGAAAAATTCTAGTTTCCCGTTCGGCACTTTTCACTTTACTATACTTTTCACTTTTCTCACTATACTATCGATATTGAGATTTTTGTGGAAATATCCGTTTTGGTATGTCTGTATGCCTGTATGACTATATGTCAGTATGTATGTCTGTATGTATACAAAGCTAGAGCGAAAACTATTGTATCGATTTCAAACAAGTTTGCACCAGACGTGTCAAGCTGGCCTGTATAGATATGCACGAAAAACGGGTTTGAAAATGTTTGAAAAACAATCCCCTTTTTGTAAAAAAACCCCCAAAATCAGTTATTATTTTTTTAATAAAAAAACGGCTCTAACGATTTTGATAAAATTTGGCTTATTGTAGCCCTTTATATACCCTACCATATAAATAAATAAAAAAGAGTCTTTCCCCATCAAACAGTTTTTAAAAGATTCTCAAACTGAGATAAATCGCGATACTCTTAACGTTGTAGCAAACGATTTCAATAGTTTCTTCTCTAATGTCGGATGTAACCTCGCGTGTAATATTGACTCTGGAGGAGAACCTATATTAAATGACAATAATTTTAAGATAAAATCTGACTTTGTCCTGCATCCTATTACAGAATACGATATGATTAGATATGTAAGTGGATTGCGAGGCGGATCTGCTCCAGGTTTGGATGGTGTCCCGGCATCCCTTCTCAAAGATAACATCGACCTATTTGTAAAACCTCTGCTTCACTTAACTAATTTAAGTCTTATAAACGGTGAATTTCCTAATATATTTAAAATTGCTAAAGTATTTCCACTGTACAAATCTAATAACATAACGGATAAAAATATTTTTCGTCCTATTTCTCTACTAAGCGTGTTTTGCAAAATATTAGAAAAAGTCGTTAAGGACCAGTTAGTTACTTTTTTAAACTTTAACAATGCTTTAAGTGACTGTCAATATGGGTTTAGACGGGATAAGGGTATATCCGATGCTTTGTTTCATCTTACTCGTAACATTAATGATGCGATCAGTTCTAACAGACGTAGCCTTGTAGTGTTTTTAGACCTCGCTAAGGAGTTCGACTCTGTCGATCGTAGCAAACTATTGCGTAAATTAGCATTATGCGGTTGCCGTGGCAAAACTTATTCGTGGTTTGAGAGCTACCTTTCTAACAGGAAACAAATTGTGTCTATGTGTGGAGTTAATAGTGATCAGATCGCGGTTGACTATGGGGTTGTTCAGGGAAGTACGCTAGGGCCTATTTTGTTCTTAATTTACATAAATAACTTAAGTAATTCACCTATCGAGGGGAAATTCTTTCTTTTTGCTGACGATACAGCCATTTTATTTGAAGGCGATAGTTGGAAAGATGTTGAAATTAAAGCTCTCAAAGGGTTATCGGACGTAAAAAAGTGGTTTGATCAAAACCTTTTATCACTTAATGTCTCTAAAACTAAGTTTCTACCCGTATCATTAAGGGAAAATACAGATTTCAAAAATAATAGCTTAAAACTGCACACATGTGGTGATTACATTAATAATACATGTTTATGTGGATACATAGAAAGGGTCGAGTCCTATAAATATTTAGGGGTATTATTCGATAAGAGAATGAAATGGACTGAACAGATTATGTTTTTAAAAGAAAAAGTTAATATTAGGTTACGTACCTTTATAAACCATCGACAGTTCTTCACTTTTATGGTGACTACCGGTTTCGGAGTTCACTCACTCCATTAACGAGTCAAATATTAAAAGAAACAAAAACAACTAAAACACAGACACGAAAAAGTCACATTAAAAATATTAAAATAATTACTCTTCGACCAACACCCGACACCCACCAGATGTTACTCAAGCCTGTCCTGTAAGTTTATATTCTGCATCAATACGTAACAAGTCTAGTATTTACTTTATAAAAACTAAGTTGTCTCTGTTCAAAAAAGCACATTATTAAAAACATAAACGATAACCCAATATACTTTATACCAAGAAGGTCAAAATAAGATAAAAGACAGTGCTTTTCAGTC
>JAGFPH010001206.1:161428-192385 GCA_018207615.1 Philaenus spumarius
GGGGGGGGGGGGGGGTTTGGGGGGATTAAAGTTATTAAATCACGATTTCTTCAAAACTACCGAACGGATTGGAATGAAATTTGATATGTAGCTTCCTCTAGGGCCATAGGTGCTCACTAAGAGAGGGTATGAAAAATTTAGAAATTTTAGGAGGGGTTTGGGGGGATCAAAGTTACTAAAATCATAATTTCAGATCTTGTATTATTATGACAATAGTGCTTTTATTATTTAAGATCTATATAGGCCTATATAAAAGCCAAATACCACTCACTGACTGAACACTTAAAAAGAATACAATTACGTTAAAAAGACTGAAAATACCAACCACTTCGGGCAACGCCTTACGGGTCAGCTAGTTATATATATTTTCAATTTAAAACACGGTCATATCGCATTTCGTTAAATATGCCGCCGGCTAGACCTGTTTGCTATGTCGATGATCATTCAGAAAAATTATTTGATAACGCAGTCGAACCTCTGACGCATTTTGTTTGCACCTCCCCTCTAGCCCCGACTCAAGCGCTGCTTCGTTCCGCTCGCAGCGGGAATCTCGATTTGAAAGTTTGCACTATTAAAGCCAATGGACGATATCAAATCCTATAAAAGCGAAAGTATGTCCGTACATACATACATACATACGTACGTGAATAACATATAATATAAAAGCATCATTTGTTATTCTTAAACAAAACCCAACGTTAGTTATACTTTGAGGTTATGTTTACAACTTCATCAATTATTATAATTTCTTGTGAAGTTCATTTTTATAAGTATGAGTTATAGAACTAATGATTATTATAATATGTTATACAATTTGCTTTGAGGTTATAAACTGAATATAAATACAACCTTTTAGCATCAATGTATTCGTTTATACAAATTTAAAGAAGAAATACCTATTCGTTTAGCTTTGGAAACATTCGTACATCTTCGTATAACATTTATAATTTAAACACATTCGATTATTAATTTATTCGCTATAGTATTAATAACTTATAAATCATTTGACCTATCAATATGAAATAAAAAGCAATTAAAAGATAATATTTGTATCTCCCTCCGGATATATAATAATGTATAAAAATACAAATTTTAACAAATAGGCTTACAGTTTTATAATCCTTTTAATTATATACATTTACCGATTTAAATCCCAGACAGCATAGTTAAGTTGGCCTAGATAAAGTCTGTTGTTTTTAAATAGTATTTTTTTAATGATGTTGTAATTCTGATGTGTATCTAATTAATCTGTCTGTGATTTTTTATAGGGGTTTACTAGTCAGATGTTATAAGTTTGAATCTTTGTTTATTGTTATAATTATGTTTGTTCACTTCGTTCTTCAAAAGCAACTACTTAAGCCTACAAACAACAAACTATAATATCTATAATAATTATTGAGTCCATGCCGTTAGGGATTTTCAACATAGTAAATGTACAGAGCCTATAATTTAATATTTTACTCAAAGACCTGAAATAAATTTTGGAAAACAAAAGATTTTTAATCATAGACTTACGTAAATACGTATTTTTTCCCAACACCTAAGAAGTTTAGTTTCTTCCACACGATCGTGATTATTATTGGGTATTCTCCATGTAAAGCAAAATTAAAATAAAAAAGTCGCACCATAAAAGTACTAATTTTAAACAAAATTTGATTATAAAGCCTTTGAGTGTTTCGGCGATAATCTGGAACCGTTATATCTCTTTTGAAATCTACTTTTTCTTGCGTAACTTAATAAGACTGGAATTTCAATCGTTTTTAATGGGAACTATTGTTTTATCTCTTACTAGTTCTAATCAGACTCACCCCTAGAGTATAATTAGTTTTAATGAAAGCATATTAATTGTCCTGCAATTAGAATTAGTGCAATTCTAAAAATTTATATTCCCAAATTTGCAGTTTTAGTTTTAATTTACAGCTATTTGTCCATACTAGCATTATAAAGAGGTAAAATTTGTTTGTTTTTTTGTTCGTTTGTATGTAGAGGGTAACATTTGGAACTACTGAACCGATTGAAAAAAAAATGGTTTTACTAATAAAAAGCTACACTATCCCTGAGTAACATAGACTATAATTTATTTTGATAAAAACCTTTTTATTTCAATATTTATAAATTTAGTTCGGAAAATTTTTATGTTAGGCCTAGGCTGATGAACCATCACTTGTATTTACATTTATTACCATAGCAACCAATTGAATAAAACAACAGATAAAACAGCTGTTTGCTCCAATACTTCCATTAACAGCTGATTTCGTACTTTGAAGCAATTACGTGAATTTCTAACTTTTAGGTTAAGTTTTTATTAAAGTGTAGACCTGAGCCTTACTGGTTCTTTTAACCTTTATTATAACTGCTGTTATAAAATATACGAAATAATTTGATTTAAACATTTAACGTGACCTACCATCTTAGTTTTGGGGTTATTATTAATAATATCATAAAGATTCGACATTTTTATGTTTATTTGTTTGTAAGTAGGGGGTAATCTTTGGAACTACTGAACTGATTGAGAAAATAGTTTACTAATAAAAAAGGGGGTTGTTTTTCAAAAGTTTTCAAACCCCCTTTTCGTGCATCTATATAGGCCTAATTGACATGTTTGGTCCAAATTTGTTCGAAATCGATCGAATGGTTTTCTCTCTTATGTTTGTATACATACATAAATATAGACAGACATTTTGTAAAAACCACTTTTTTGGACTCAGGCGGGCCCCCAAAACGGATATTTCCACAAAAATCTCAACATCGATTTTTTTTGCGATCTCTATACTTTCTCTATACTATAGTATAGTGAGAAAGTAAAAAGTCGTTATCTACGCATACAATCATTCCTAATGGATGGCGCCATCTGTTAACAATCTGTTAAATTAACATGACAGCTCTTAGTTAGAATGTTTACATTATATGTGCAAGTGTAATCTATCCCGCAAATCCGTCAAATTAAATCAACGTAAAGTGTTATAAACTGTAATGTTCAAACCAACGTAAATAATTAAACGTAATTAACTGTAATAAACCAATGTATTAATCAGGTAAGTACTCCTAACTTCAATATGAATCATGTATGAAAGTTTTTGTGGTAAATAGTTTTTAATGAAAACATTAATTTTAAACTAATTGTTTATGTTTCGTCAACAGCTGGTAAAATAAGCTTTAAAAGGATGATTGAATAATTAATTTTGAAGAGACATGGCGTTGCCACAAAAAAAAAACACCTTTGAGAAATAATACATACGATTGCGAATTATTAGCGAATTTCCGTAGCAAAGGCATGTGATAATTTGTTTGCAAGTCATCCTCCAACCCCGGCACACGCGCTGCTTCGTTCCGCTCGCAGTGGTAACAAGCTTTGCGACCTCGGATTATAGACTGCTTCCCTTTACTCCTAGCTGACCAACTCGCAACCTGGACACCGGTCTCATATCTCAGCTCCCACCTGAATTTGAACTGGGGTTTTTTTTTTTTTATGTTTTGATCGGTTTTTAACGAACCAGACAAGTTAGTGTTAAAAACAAAATGTGCAGAATAATATCCTATATTTATTCTTTAAGATAAAACCACAAAAAACTTTCATTCCAGCTCGAAAAATCTAAACAAAATGTTGCTTTCGATCAATAAGCGAGCTTCCGGTTGTTGTACCTTTTGCTAACTAATTCGTCCAAGCGACTAACGTCTGCACTGAATTTGGACGAAATAGGACGTGAAATACGGCACTTGGACATATACTGCATACAGGATGTCCCATAAGTAAAGTGCCAAACTTTGGGGAATGGTTCTATGGGTCGAAATAAGAAAAAAAGTTCATATAAACACAGACCCATAAACGCTTAGTTTTATAGATATCCGCCATTTTGTTTTTTGTACAAAATAATTATTCTTATCTAGAGAACGGTTTGACTGATTGAGTTCAAACTTGGCATGAAGTTTAACCTAACAATGCTATATCTCAAGAAAAATAAGCGATTAAATCCAATCATGTGTTTAAAAATGGCGGCTTTTTGAACATTTCAAACCTAAATTGCACAAAAACCGTACTCCCACAGTAACAAGGGTTGGAACTAAATTTTCCAGAACGTCATTTAAAGAAGACAATGCATTTATTTGATACAGAAACATTTTGATTTTTCCAAATGGGATTGGAAATTATAGCATAGACCATGAATAATAAAATAGATCATGCATGTATACGGGTGCTGTGTGCCAAAAAAAAAATTTGTCGGGAAAATAGTGCATGATCGCGCCGCGAGGTAGCGCTAGGGAGAAATCATTGGTAGCATTGGTGTTTCACACCGCTTCCGTCGTTTCCCCAATAGATAGCGCCACTTTCGTCGAATTTCCAGTGGATTAAATTATTGCATTGGATCGGAGTTCTATTAGGTTATCCAAATAAAATGATTATAGCTTGCTTGTTATTTGTGAATTTTAATAATTAACATCAAAAACTTATGAAACCCAAACAAAAAGTTGGAGTTTTTTTAATCTCAACTTTTTCTAAATCATAATTTAGAATGATTGGTGGAGACACCCCTTACCCTCTCCCCCCTAGAGACGTCCCTGGTGGTAAGTGACACCTACGATTCTAAATACTGTACACTAACAATGTACAATAACTCTATGAAGGGTGTTATAGTTAACTTAATCAGTAACAGATTTCGCCATTTTACATTTTTTCGTTGTTACTCTTGGAGTGCATCGCCTGATTCGTTCTACATTAGCCTAGTCCAATCAAATCAGCTGTGGAATAGCTGGGATTCAGAAAACACAATAATTTAAACAGCTTTAAATTGAGCTACTTCTTTAATGGGTAGTACCAGGAGACCGAGCTAAAGCTCGATTATAAGCAGGGCTATGATTTCAACAACATTAGGCTTACCTGTAATGAAAATACAGTTTAAAGGATTAACCATAATCTCAACGCTATGCCTCAGAAATAAGTCAGGCCTAAATTAAAGTTTAATATTTCAATATCGATTTAGGCCTAGGGCCTAGTTCGCTCACGTCAATAACTATTATTGCAAATTTCCGTGAACATCGTTTAGGTTAGGCCTATAACATTAAACAACTAAATAAAGGGTATGTTTATTTAGCAGAAGTATTCGTTGCCATGGTAACTATAAATAGATACAACATTAGGC
Organism: Philaenus spumarius; assembly: GCA_018207615.1. Taxonomy (NCBI): domain Eukaryota; kingdom Metazoa; phylum Arthropoda; class Insecta; order Hemiptera; family Aphrophoridae; genus Philaenus; species Philaenus spumarius. The sequence goes on from JAGFPH010001206.1 coordinate 166,567, forward strand.
TTACCTCTAATAAAATAAAGTTTAAAAGAAAACAGATGATTATTGTAATGGCATTGAAAACATTTGCATCAGCTGTGCTTCGTTTAAAAGAAAACAGATGATTATTGTAATTACATTGAAAACATTTGCATCAGCTGTGCATTGTATTGTTTAAAATGGACAAATTTCACTTTTTAATTTAATAAAAAGACGTAGAAAACGAATTTTCCCAGACTGGTGACCATTTCCAATCGATTTCTCGTGGCCAAAAGCCCCATATAAAATAAAAAAATAAAAAATCCTTAGACGGAGATTCCAGATCCATTTAGCAGACAGACAATTATCTCTCGCTTTAGAAGATAAGATTTTCATAAATAGGGCAGAAAGAATGGCTATTTTTGGTGGGCGGAAAAGTGCCCATATAAAAAGCATTGAGTTTTCTTTGTGGCACAACCAATAGGAGGGCTGGAAAGTACACTCAAAGCTTCGTATATAGGCATATTTCCGCCCGCTAAATCATATGTTAGTAAAAGAACAGCTGAAACAACAATGCATTCCGTATCTGTGTATTCCTGTCATAACCTTAATTGTTTTTGTAAATATGAATGTCCATGTTTTAATTAAGTTCCAGTCTGCAATTCCTAAAAGCTATTGAGTGGGAGCGATAATAAGGGGTGAAAATTTGTAACTTTTTAAATTAAAACCAAAACAAATATTTATCGCTGCCAAGTTGTAGAATATCAAGAAACTTTCACATCTAACACATTTTGACATAACATCAAAATCTCGAGTTAAATAGACGTACAATTTTTTTATAATTTTTTCTCGGTCATCATTTTTGTAGTTTTAAAACTATTCTGGGAAATTGTGCCTTTTAATGACCCAAATAAATTCAAATGTTTTCGTCAAGACATATTCTTTAACTTTAAAATTTTAGATTTTTTTGAAAAAAATCGGTCAAACTAAAAACAACATCGGCCTAGCAAGGGTTTTGTCTTATAAAGTTGATTTTTTACTCATTCTCTTTGTCTTTATATAAACTTTAAGAAAAAGAACGGTATTTTTTACAATTCCCAAATATCGACAGAACACTAAAATGTTAAATTTTGCTAAAACTTAAAATTTTGTATACGGTGTAAAATTACTTTTGATCGATAAACATGTATACATATATTCGTGGTAGTCAAAATACTTGACAAAGTTGTAGCTCTTATCTTGGCTTTTTTAAACAAAATTCTCTATTTTCCAAATAAATCAACACGACTATGGGTTTTACAATTAAAAGGTGAACGTTTACCAAAAAACTGTCTAAACTTTATGAATTATTATAGATAATAAGGTCGATACATAGGTTATGTTAAAAAAAGTCCCGAAAAAGCGGTTTCATGCCAGCATAATGGTTGTAGTTGAGAACTTTACCATTAATTAAATATAGATCTATATATATTTCTTGTATTACAATCGACCCTAAAGTAATATTCCATATATCTTAAACTGCGAATGCTTTATTTAATTATTGTGAATATTAAAAATATTCCACAAAAATTTATTATATTATAATATTTTAACGTTTTTTTATGGTTTTCAATATATTTATGATCAATATATTTTAAAAGTTTGCCATTTTGAATTTTGAGGGTGGTATAAAACTGCATGCACGTAAGTACAAAATATTAAATGAATACATTTACTGAATATGAATTCAGCCTGTCTTTTGTTTAAAAAACTGACCGTATTTAATTTGTATGCATTTTTGTTTTCATTTGTTTGACTATAATACATAACAAAATAAATATTAAATGATTTAATACTTATAAACAATAGAGTCTAAGGGATTTTACTTAAGAAATATATTTGTATTTTCGGGCAGTCGAATCTGTTATAGCTACAATAAATTGAAACTTCACATTAAAAAATATAATTCGTATATCTTAGATTTTTTAATAAGGTTGATGAAATTTGATAAAAATGTTTCGGAACAGCGCGAAACACGCAAATTTGTGACCGACGCGACCGCGCGGCGAGAGAGGCAGTGGTAGTGGGGAACCAGCAGCGGGAAAAAAGAGAAAGGCAGGCTGCGCATCAGGCTTCCTTTGGCGCATCAAGCTCAGAATCAGTTTGGTAAATTTAAATCGGGCCTCTCAGGTTAATAAGGCGCATAATGCAATGGTAACAGTGGACTAAATTGTTTATATCGCAATTGTGCAAAAACTATTAATGCGACAAATGCCACCTTCCGTCTGCATGACGTACAAATAATAAACATTCACTTTCCAAATAAAGATCTGCCCTTAATATTGTAAATTGACAAAAATATGAACTTTTAAAAAATAGTAATGTTTAAGCGTTTCTCCTACTTTTCTCGATGAAAAATGGTCCGATCGGGGTCTATACAAAAACAATTTTGCAGGTTTTAATTTATCTAGAAATAGGACATGTCAAATAGGCCTGTATAGATGCACGAAAAACGGTTTTGAAAATTTTTGAAAAACAACCCCCTTTTTGACAAAAAACCCTAAAAAATCAGTTGTTTTTTTTTTTATAAAAAAACTGCTCTAACGATTTTGATAAAATTTTACTTATTTTTAGCCTTTAATGTACCCTACCATATGAAAAAAACGCATCTTTCTAAAAATTCTCGTTTAGCTAATAATAATAACTGATTTTTGGGTTTTTTTTGGCCATAAACGGGATTGTTTTTCAAACTTTTTCAAAACCTTTTTTCTTGCATCTATACAGGCCTAATTGACGTGTTTGGTGCAAATTTGTTCGAAATCGATCGAATAGTTTTCTCTCTAGCTAATAATAAGAACATTTATTTGTTAATCTCCTACTTTAATAAAAAATCACCTCTAATACCCCACCCTACAAGTCACAGTGAATCTGTTTAATAATCAAAATATGTTTGTGAAAAAAGTATGTGCCAGTTCCTGGTACCGTTTATTATCTTCGTCTTCAGCCGGAATTAGTACATTTTCCCAGTGCATTTTCTTGATGAATTTACCTTAAACCGTAGCCTACATGATATAGTATTTTTTTTACCAAAAAAAAAAACACACAGATATAAACAGACAAAGTTCAAACTAAATCAGATAGGACACATGCTATACTGTATTATTTGCTAGTTTTAACCTGCTCAATAACATAGACAAGTTTGGTGGAATGGTTGCGACACACCCTGTAAAAGTACATTTAGTAAAACCGATCAATCCACAAATTTAATAAATGGTACCAGGAACTGGCACATATTTTCTCACAAACATATTTAAAAGTATTAAACAGATTCATTGTGACTTCATAACTGTAGGTGGGGTAGGAGAGGTGATATTAAAGTAGGAGATTAAGTAATACATATTATTATTATTAGCTAGAGAGAAAACTATTCGAACAAATTTGTATAAAAACCGTATATTAGGCCTGTAAAGATGCATAAAAAAAGTTTTATTTATTAAGAACATTTTTTATAAACAACTCCCTTTTCGGCCAAAAAACCAACAAAAATCAGTTATTATTATTGTTATTAGCTAAACAAGAATTTTAGAAAGATACGGGTTTCTGCATATGGTAGGGAACATTAAGGGCTACAAATAAGCCAAATTTGATCAAAATCGTTAGAGCCGTTTTTTTATAAAAACAATAACTGATTTTCTGGGGGTTTTTCGGCCAAAAATGGGGTTGTTTTTCATGCATCTATATAGACCTAATTGACATGTTTGGTGCAAATTTAGGAGATTAACTAATAAATATTATTATTAGCTAGAAAGAAAACTATTCGAACGATTTCAAACAAATTTGCGCCAAAAATGTCAATTAGTCCTGTATAGATGCACGAACAAAGGTTTTGAAAAATTTTTTAATTTTTTAAATATCAACCCCCGTTTCGGCTAAAACCCCCTAAAAATCAGTTGTCTGTTTTCAAACAACTATCTTGTATAACTATGTATTATGTTAATTAAAATGCATTAAATAAATTCATTGCCTCACTTGAAAATTGGATCATATTTTACTGCCAAATAACGATATTATATTGTAGAGTAAATAAAAGTAACACAGCATCAGTATCAAGAAGGCTGAGCAGCCTTGTTATAAACTACAACTATATGATGACACTTTTATTGCATTAGTCTCTATTCATACATGTAATACTTTGAGTAAAAGCTGTATACTGTATATGTAGGTCTAATGGCCTTAACCTTGACGTTACTAACAATAGGTTTGTAGATACTGACAGGCTGACAGTGTGCAAACACAGACATTTTAGTTTCATCACTCTTGGTTTCCAAGTTACTTCGAATTTAAATATATAACAGCCACCAGACGAAATAAGTAAATTGGTTTATTTTAGCGTTCCTAACTTTGTCAATTTACTTCTATGTCGTTTTAAAACTACGAAAGTAAATAAATCTAATCTTACTAAGCGAGCAATTCTTGTATATTTGTATATAAATATATTTCGGCGATCTCGCTAACGGTTTTAACGATTTGGATGAAAATTTGCATATAGGGATTTTTTGACGTCAGGAATCGAATGCGCTAGGTCTTATGTCTGCGAAAATGCGCTAAGTAGCTCTTTTCGCCTATGTACATTGTGAACTTCTTTTATATACCACCTTTGAAGTCACTAAGTTGTCGAATAGATACATTATTGATACAATCCAGATGTTTTACAAACAGATGTTAATCTGTTAATTTCAGCTCCAGATGTTTATAAACTATTTAACAAACATAAATCATTAACAATGAATCAGGTGGTATACTTTTCAATACTAATTATTTACCTTAAGTCCGTCTTGTGACTCCTTGTCGTTTAGTTTAGGACTACATGTTTCGGAGACGTAACTCCATCATTTGGTCATCCCTCTGGTGAGTTCGTCTAACATTAAAAACATTAAAATTTTATAAACACACACATTTACACGGACACTAACACACAAGTCACAACTCGTCACACAAATAAATACACGAAATAAACTGCATCTCAACGTCCGGTCAGTATAGTGCAGTGCAGCCTACTGATCGTTATCTCTGTATGTTTTGTACAAATGGTTGATAGCCGTGTCGTACAAATTGTGGGAGTTGAACGTAAGTTTGTCATTTAATACGTCATCTGGGTTTAAACAAAATGCTTTATATATTTCAAACTCCTCTTTGCATTCATTATTCTTCCTTGTGTACATGTGTATAAGGCTTCTACTGTTGAGTTGAAGTCTCCCGGCTTATGATCCGATTCAATGAGGTGACGTGCATAATAAATTAGACTTACTGATAACAGAGCTCTTGTTAGGGAGATGTTCTTTATAACGTTCCGTACTAATAATAACTTATATTAGGGGAGACCCCTGCGTGCTCCGCACGCCAACCCCCGGTGTGACCTTCTAAAAACATATGTTATGTTTTATTTATAATAAAAGTGCAGGATTAATAATAACCTCAAAACTAAGATGGTAAATAATGTTAAATGTTCAAATCAAATTATTTCTTATATTTTATAACAGCAGTAATAATAGAGGTTAAAAGAACCAGTAAGGCTCAGGTCTACACTTAATCAAAAACCTAACAAAAAAGTTATAAATAATAACCTCAAAACTAAGATGGTAAATAATGTTAAAAAATGTTCAAAACAAATTAGTTCGTAAATTTTATAATTTGAATAAATAATTAATTTCCTCCCTTATAAAAATCAATATTTACTTCCACAAAGCAGCTGTATTAGTTAGTTTCTTATTATAAACAGCTGTTTTGTATTAAAATGTTTTTATAACCTTCTGAATACTGTAATCATCGTTATTTACATTCACGAAATCAGCTGGATTATTTTGTTTCTTATTATAAACAGCTGTTTTGTATAGAAATGTTTTTTAAATATTTTCCATGTTAATCTTGTGGGGAAAACCCGACATTTGAGATTAGCTCACGCCATTAAGGATAAGAATTTTTGACATCTAAAACCTTATTGCAAAACTACGAAATGAGACGAATTTTTTGAAACCTCAAACATTAAAATTGGTCGAGAAATAAGGAGTTGTGTTTACAAAAAACGGCTTCACGTATTATATATAAAGATGCTTCGTTAAAACCAAAAATTATCACCCCCAATAGAGGAAAGGTCCGGAGTATACAGAATTAATTGCCAGGATTGTGACGAACATTATATTGGTCAAACAGGGAGAACGTTCAAGAGTATTATAATTCAGTTCAAACATCTGTTGTTACAATATATTATAAATAAAACAGCTGATTTGGATCAAAAACTTAACATAGTTATAGGTAAGGCCTACAATGAACCAAAACGCGTTTATTTGGAACCAATTTGGTAAATTTAGACACAAGTAGTTATCCTTCACAACCAACAGTTTTTTAGATTATATACAAGCAAACAAAAGGCTTACTTTATTAAGTCAAACATCTGGAGTTACATATTATTTTGTTTCCATTAGTTGGTAGTATAAAAATTTGTTTGAAATATTAGTGGTGAAATTATAACGCCTGCTGCAATACGAAATTTGGGGTTGGTCGTGTCTATTTCTATCTCAGTCTTACATTAGCTATGTACATGATATAGATCACCGTTCTCAATCGTTATTTCAGTGAAAATATCAGAGTAGCCTATACAATAATCTGTTTGCATTGGCTTCGTCATGTGTTACCGCCGGGTTGGTGAGCGAAGCTAGCGGGACACCTAGTTATGAATGTAATATTCAAATTATTAATTCATAGTCTTCATTTTTATCTATATCTACTTATATAAAGCTAGACGGTAACACTGATTCATTGACATTAATTATTAGGCACTTCCCGTAAACGGACCCCCCTCAACCATGTACTTGAATTAAAGCTCTCAACGAGTAACCTTTGGGAATATTGCCAGAATTTAACTCTTTTTAATTTTGGAAGCACCTTTTGGGCGGGAAAGATTTTTTCAATTTCTTCATTTTCCCACTTTGAGCGTATTTAGTAAGAAAACGGTAAGAGATAGAAAAAATGTTAAATACAAAAGTTGTAGAAAATTAAATTTCAAAGGAGAGATTTTCCGTCAGATTTAAGATCCAATCATCCATTTAGCCACTATTCATCCGAGAAGGGAAGCTCCACAAACGTACTTAAGCTAGCCGGTTTCACCGATTCACTGACATTAATTATTAGGCACTTCCCGTAATCGGACCCCCCTCAACCTTATACTTGAATTAAAGCTCTCGACGAGAAACTTTTGGGAAAATTTCCAGAACTTAAATTGTTTTAATTTTGGAAGCACCTTTTGGGCGGGAAAGATTTTTTAGATTATTTAATTTTTTCACTTTGAGCGCCTTTTGTAAGAAAACGGTAAGAGATAGCAAAAAATGTTAAATACAAAAGTTGTAGAAAATTTAATTTCAGACCAACGATTTTTCATCAGATTTAAGATCCAATCATTTATTTAGCCACTATTCATCCGAGAAGGGAGGCTCCGCCCAACGTCCTTAAAGCTAGACGATTTCACTCATTCACTGACATTAATTATTAGGCACTTCCCGTAATCGGAGCCACATCAACCTTATACTTGAATTAAAGCTCTCGACGAGAAACTTTAGGGAAAATTGCCAGAATTTTACTTTTTTTAATTTTGGAAGCACCTTTTGGGCGGGAAAGATTTTTTCAATTTCTTCATTTTCCCACTTTGAGCGCATTTAGTAAGAAAACGGTAAGAGATAGCAAAACATTTTAAATACAAAAGTTGTAGAAAATTAAATTTCAAAGAGATTTTCCGTCAGATTCAAGATCCAATCATCCCTTTAGCCGCTATTAACACGAGAAGGAGCTCCGACAAACAATCCTTAAAATTTCCCATGTTAATCTTATGGAGATAATGTTTAATGAGTTTGAGTCAGCTGCCAAATAATACAGCTGATTTGTGCTCGGTCACCTATGTACAAACAAGCCAAAGATTAACGAGATTCTTTAGCAAATGTTCCAACTGCGAGCGAAGCGAAGCAGCCATCTGAGGCCGAAGGCCGTGGCGGGGTTGGGACGCGAAGCGTCCAGGGGCAAAGCCCCTAGTTAATATTATAAAGAGGTAAAATTTATTTGTTTGTTTGTTTGTATGTAGGGAATAATCTCTGAACCTCCTGAACCGATTGGAAAAATAGTTTTACTAATAAAAAGCTACACTATCACTGAGTAACATAGGCTATAATTCATTTTGATAAAAACCTTTTTTATTTTAATATTTGTAAATTTAGTAGGAAAGAAATCTTAGGTTAGGAATGGACTGATAAACCAACACATATATTTACATTTATTACCATAGCAATCAATTAAATTTACATTTATTACCATAGCAATCAATTAAATAAAATAACAGATAAAACCGCTGTTTGCTCCAATACTACCATTGTCATCTGATTTCAAACATTGAAGCAATTTTTAAATTTCTAACTTTTAGATTAGGTTTTTATTAAAGTGTAGACACGAGCCTTACTGTTCTTTTAACCTTTAACTGCTGTTATAAAATATACGAAATCATTTGATTTGAACGTTTAGAATTATACACCATCAATCAGCTTAGGAACATTGCAAAGAGGTCAAATGTATTTGTTTGTTTGTAGAGGGTAATCTCTGGAACTACTGAACCGATTGAAAACATAGATTCACTAATAAAGAGCTACAATATCCTTGAAAAAATTGGTTAGAATTAATTTTTATTTAAGGGTTAAAACAACCCATAAAACAATAAATATTAATTTGTGTACTTTCCTTAAAGCTAGAGAGCTGAAATGTTTTACATTTATTTCTTACAAGATAAATAGAAAAAGTAAACTAGATTTGCATTTTGTCGTGTGATGCTTAGGGGCGAAAATGTGATAAAAACCCACAAAATATTAACAATTAATTGTTTTATTTTAATTAAAGTTAGTGAGCCTTAAAATTTGTACATTTTATTTCTTACAACATACATAAAAAAGTACCATAGATTGAATTTTTATCGCGTGCTCTTAAGGGGTGAAAATGTAGTAAAAATTTAGATTTTTATACTTTCCTTAAAGCTAGAGAATAAAACTTTAATAAATTAAGGAATTTAAAAATAAGAAACCACTATGTTACATCCTAATTAAAATTAATAAGACACATTAGAATTTAATAGTAGAGCCTATTTATCAACTCCGTACGTGAGTAAAATATAATATAACAGCTGATTTCACCCATCATCTATAATACTTAATAACTACTAGATTATAGTTTGGGGTTATGTTTACAACTTCAATCGTTATAATTTCTTGTGAAGTTGATTTTTTAAATATGAGTTATAGAACTAATTTATGATATAATATACGTTACAATATTTGCGTTGAGGTAATAAACTGTATATAAATACAACCTTTTATCATCAATATATTTGTTTATACAAATTTAAAGAAGAGATAACTATTCGTTTAACTTCGGAAATATTCATACATATTCGTATAACATATAAACATATCGATTATTAATTTCTTCACTATAATATTAATAACTTATAAATCATTTGATCTATCAATATGAAATAAAAAGCTATTAAAAGATAATATTTTCTTAAATGTTTAACAAATAGACCTATAGTTTTGTAATCCTTATATTATTGTACACATTTACCGAGTTAAAAATTCCCGTCAGCCTAGTTAGGTAGGCCTAGATAAGTTAGGCCTTAATGATGCTTTTAATTTTTTTGTTTTTTAAATAATGATTTCTGATGTGTATCTAATTAATCATCCTGTGATTTTTCACTGGGGCTTACTAATATATTTTATATGTATGCAGATTTTTTTAGTTTAAGGGATCACTGCGCCCTATCTTCCACCATGTTAGCAATGTCCCCTTTTCTCAGCAACTAATAAATATATCATAATTTTGTTTTATTCCAATGAAAATATATGCCTTTTTTACATTCTAAAATTTGTTTTTTACTAATTAAAAAAAAAACCTGTTTAGAATTGTAAAAAAATCCTATATATATATATATATATTTTTTTTAAAAAGGCTACTTTAATTTTTTAAACTATATTTGAGTTTCCAGTAATCTGGGTAGGTTTGATATTTGTGCACAAAAAAATTCAAGCAGATACCTTTGGCAGTTCCTGAGATAAAGGGACATTTGTCTTAAAAAATCAAACCTTCGGGAAACGCTGTGGTAGAAGCACTGAAGTTCCAGTTTTTAGCTGAAAACCCCAAAACATAGTCTCATTCAAATGTAATTAAAGTAGGTTTAAATGCTTGTATTATGTAAGTGTTGTATATCACTGTAAACAGAAAAGAATAAGCTATAGCTATAAGTTATAAAAATAAAGTTTCTTACCTTCTTTTCTTCCGTCACGTGACCTCTTCTTTATATTCGTTAGTGACGCGTTTCGGGACTTTTATCCCATCATCAGACACAAAATTACTCAATCGAGGTCGTCATACATTAAAATTAAATTACACAAAACACACATAGCACATTTCACGTTTATGTGTACACCTTCTGGCGACCGGCCGGCAACTGTCAGTCTGTTGTCTCGCGCACTCTGAACCTGTTCTTACCGCGGGCTTTTTGGATTCTTATCGCCGTATCATATAACGTATTCGAGTCAAAACTCAGCTGGTCGTTTAATAACTGGTGTTCGCCGTTTTATTTAAAAGAAGGTAAGAAACTTTATTTTTAATAAATCAGTGACCTGGATACTGAAAATGAATTCATTATAAGTTATAACATAAAAGAAAATTAAAACAAATTTTTTTTCCCGTACAGTGACCCCCTTAAACACATTGACAAGTATAAATCATAAACTACATATTTTGTAAAATATATCAACAATTAAAATGTAAAAATGTGTAAGTAACTTATACTACCTGATTGTATGAACGGCAAGACCTATCAGTTACTATGCACTGAATATATTTCCCGTAACTAAGCAACTGAGTGAATGGGTTATGGAGAGAGGAACACAACAAATACAGTAATTAGTTATGTTACAAAGGATGAGTGTAATTATATAACTACTAGAGGACTCCGCCTCTGCTCACTTCGCTCACCAGTGTAGCAAATGCAAACAGACTATTGTATACTATGATGTTTCAAGGGAAAGATGATTGAAATGGATAGACGTTTTTTATTTTTTTTATAGAAGAAAGTAAATTTATAAAAACATAAAATATGACCAACATGTAATGCGGTAAAGCTGAATTTCAAACTGTTCAAATAGGCCTAGTAAAGTATAAAGTTAATTGTAATAGGAGTTTGAATTATGATACATTAATCCTTTTTGTCGTTTGTGTTTGCTATTGCATAACCTACAAAAACTGTTCTAAATTTGCCAATTTGGTTGTTATGGTAATTAATCCGAAGGTCTTCATGAAACGCGTGTTTGTTCAGTATAGGCCTAACCTAAAATTATGTAATGCAAATCAGCTGTTTTATTTGTAATATGTAACAATAGATTTTTGAATTTGATACAGTACGCCTTTTTCATTTATTTTTATGTTTGTGTTTATTTTGTTAACCTAACCTAAAAAAACTGTTGGTTGTGGAAAATAATTCTAAATTTTCTAAGTTGGTAATGTATGTAAACACATTCAACAAACGTGTGTTGGTTCAGAATCGGCCACACCTAGAATTGTGTTGCTATAAGCTTTGATTCAAATCATCTGTTACAGGACTGAGAGTGAATCCTGTATTTTGACCAATTTCAACTCTTAAATCATTATTTTGCAAAATCCTTTTTTTAGCGCACTTCTACATAGTAGTATGAAGGTACACTGAAAATTTGAAGGCTCTAGCTATCATAGTTTTGGTTTTACGTTGATTATGAATCAGCCAGTCAGGACTTCTCCTTTTATATAATATACAGATTTGAAAATCGCTAGGCCTATACTAAACTATACCACGAATTAATTATTTTAATAGATACTAACATTACTGTTGAAATTAGATGTTTTTGTTTTATTGCGATTGGATGATTTTTAGTGACCCATAATAAGTTGGTGTCCCAGGGACGGAGGGTCCTCATCCGGACGAGTTACAATGGTCGGACAGAAGGTTAGTAGAATTTGTTTGCACATCAGCCTCCAGCCCCGGCTCACGCGACGCTCGTTCCGCTCGCAGCGGAAAAACTAGTTTGCACCTCGATCTTGCGGCCTCGGATTTTCTCTTCGCGAATTTGAATCCCGTCCGTAAGCGTCGTATCAGCAACTGCTTCAAAGTGAATTTCTAATGGGTAATTTCGTGGTATTTTCGATCGATTTTTTGTGACCAGACACTCTAGTCTATAAGGTCGTGTACAAAAATTAAATGCTCAGAATAATCACCTATAGTTATTTTCTACACAAAACCAAAAACAAGTTTAAAAAAAAAAGATTTTACTTGCGCTCAAAAAACGTGCTTCCGATTTTAAGATGGCAGCCTCGTATCAGAAGCTGCCCTCACGTGGATTTTAACCGGGTACTTTTATGGTATTTTACGTTTTTGGAGGAACCAGACTAGATATGAGGATGCGTAAAAACCCAAAATGTGCTGAATAATCTCCTATATTTATTTTCTATATCTATTATAAAGAGGTAATGTTTGTTATTTGTTTGTTTGTATGTAGGAGGCAATCTCTGGAACTACTGAACCGATTGAAAAAATAGTTTTATTAATAAAAAGCTACACTAACCCTGAGTAACATAGGCTTTAATGCACTGTCATAAAAACATTTTTCGATTTCAATATTCGTAAATTTAGTCGGACACAATTCTTAGGTTAGGCCCAGACTGATCAATCATCACATGTATTTACATTTATTACCATAGACAACAATTGAAAAAAATAACAGATAAAACAGCTGATTTCAAACTTTGAAGCAATTCTTTAAATTTCTAAATTTAGGTTAGATTTTTATTAAAGTGTAGACCTGAGTCTTGATGGTTCTTTTAACATTTAATATAACTGACGTAATAAAATATACGAAATTATTTTATTCAAACATTTAACAGTATTTACCATCTTAGCTTTGAAGTTATTATTAATAATAATATTAATAACACATTTTTTTAATTCAATATTTTTAAATTTAATCGGAAAAATTTCTTAGGTTAGGCCTAGACTGATAAATCAACACATGTATTTACCATGTGCTATTACCATAGCAAACAATTGAATAAAATAACAGATAACAGCTGTTTCCTCAAATATTTCCAGTTAATTTCAAACTTTGTATTTCTAACTTTTAGGTTAGGTTTTCATTAAAGTGCAGACCTGACCCTTAATGGTTCTTTTAACCTTTATTATAACTGCTGTTGTAAAATAATAATATACGAAATAATTTGATTTGAACATTTAACATTATTTACAGTCTTAGCTTTGGGTTTATAATTAATCCTACATCTTTATTTTAAAGAAAACATAACATGATTATGTGTATAGAAGGTTCCAACGGGGTTGGCGTGTGGAGCACGCAGGGGTTTCCCCTAGTGTTAGATGAAACCCCAACAACATTTCATTCTAGTACGAAAAATCTACAAAAATCCTACTTTCGGTTATTGGAATTTCGTTGCTAACTCGTCAGAGAAAAAACCAACGTGTGTACCAAATTTGGAGCAAATCGGACTAAAAATGCGGACGTTAGAGTGTGTGAACACATATAGGCTATATATGACGTTTTTTATGACACCCCAAAACGTGTTCTGTCGATCATGATCGTTGCTCATTGACTATTCCCACCTTCGGTCTCGCCATAAGAGTCGCTACAATAACTCATACTTGCTATGGAAATTCGCTAATGAGTAGCTCACTAAGTTTGTCTAAGTGAAGTTATTATACAAATTATATCTGCTATTATACATGAAATAAGTTTTAGTACAATTTTCTGCCAATCCTAACGTAACATTTTTTAGACGCGTTTCGGAGTTCCTCCATTATCGAGACCTATTTCAGTACTGGATTCATCCGTTATGGAATCGATGGAATCGTCTAGATATAGTTAGCCACGCCACTCCTCCTACTACCGGTACTGCTTCTTACGTAACATGTTATGTAATATGTTATTCAACACGTTATGTAACCTGTTATGTAATATGTTATGCAACACGTTATGTAACACGTTATGTAATATAAACCTACTCTTTTATTTTATTTTATTTATTATTATTTTATTTTTTTTATTTTCAACAATTTTAGATATTGGAAAGTTATTTCTGATTGACTGTTAATTTGTTCATGTTGTAATGTTACGTTAGGATTGGCAGAACATTGTACTAAAACTTATTTGTCTAAGTGATTTGAAGTTGTCATGGTTACGTCGTACTTTATACAAATGCGCTGTTGCTGGGTAGGCCTATTGAATCAATTCCAGGAATTTAATTTCAGTAGGGTTTATTTTAATTGACTCTTATAATCTTTTAGACACACAAATGACACTGTGTATCAAATAAATTGCCTCCAATTACTAAAAGAAACTTTGCCGTAGATTTTAGAGCCTCCCATGCGTAATATTTTAGCTTCTAATTAGCCAGTTCAAAAGGTTTCACTTTAGTTTGAAGTCTTATACCTCAACAATTTCTCTACAAATTTTAAACTCGTATGTTTAAGGTCCATTCAGGCAGGTCCGTGGCGTATCAGTGACGTGACAGTTCAGTATCAGTGCTGTTCGAGTTTCTTCAGTCTTACACATAGTGCCGTGAGAGTTTGTGAATTCCACTAAATTTTATAATTCCAATAAAATAGAAATAATTCAGACCAATAGCCCAAGCTATTTAGTGATAGTTCAAAATATAGTTTTATGTTTGTAGCAATAAGTTACTTTTCATTCTTTCAAGAATGAAGTAAATAAAAATGGCTGTACAAAAATATATATCCACTTTTAAAGATTTTTACCTCAAAGCTGATCATATAATATACATATACATATTTATCTATTGCTCAGAGTCTTTCAACATTTTACAACTTCGTGGCTCAGCTTTCCAGCCATTTAGCCTTATATATATCCCTTTCCCACAGCAAAATAACATTTCTTAAAATAACTAATAACTACAACAGAACAAAACTTAACTTAATAACTTAATTTAACAACTAATTCACTTCACACAATTTAACGATTTCTATAAATAAATTCTATACATATTAACAATTTTAAATAATTTTATGAATGATAATTATGTACAAACGACAACATTTATATCCATACCGTTATCCTACCTCATTCCATTTCTTTCTAATTATCGCCATGAACAACCCTACGCCCTTTAGAACCTTATCGTCATTGCTTCTACTAATAAATAAATAATTATTCTCCTCAGACATCCATGATTTTAAATGATTTCCAATTAATTTAGAACGTAATTTTTTTAATTTGTTGCAATTTAATAATAAATGTTGTGCTGAAATATTACCCCCGCATAGCCGGCATGCTTTCCCTTCCACATTCCCTCCCCTTAGCTTCCAAACTCCCATCCTCCACCAAGCTATTCCCCCCCTCTCTCTCTTTCCCATATTCAAATACTTTGCCCTCCCAAAATCTCCCATTACTTTAACAACATTTTCCAGCGACGATTTTTCCCACATTTGAGTTGCTAAAGTTTGTGTCTCTATATTTGTAAATTTATTCCTAATCTGCTTTTTTATGAATTTTATTTTTAAATCAGAATTTTGCAATATCCATTCGAGGCCTATTTCCTCCATCTTCTTCTCTAATTTCCCTAACCAACGCGTGTTTTTTAGCTCAATTTGATATTGGAAGCATATCTGTTGTAAAACTCCACATTTCCCGTCCCTTAACTTAAACCATAACTCCATACTCTTACCTAATAAATCAGCCTGAACCCGAAGAATGCCTAGTTCCCATCTCACGGCACAATTCGCAGCGCTTCTAGGCACATTCATCACAGCCTTAGCAAAATCATTTTGAATTATTTCCAGCTCCCTAACATTAGTTTCGCAACTCCATATTTCCCCTCCATATAAATACACCGATTTTAGTAAAGAATTAAATAGGTTTTTCAATAGCGCCAAACTTATATTTGGTAGGGATCATATAATATATACTAAGGGCTATGCCCCCGGAAGCTTCGCGTCCCAACCCCGCCTCAGCCTGCGGCCTCAGATGGCTGCTTCGCTTCGCTTAGTGAGTTGGAAAACTCGCTAAAGACTTCGCTAAGACTTCGAACAGCGCTCAATATTTTTAACATTTGGATTGTATCTATAATGTATTTATTCGAATACTTAGTGACTTTAAAGGTGGTGTAAATAGAAGTTGTATCTAATCGCCTTCTAAGTGACTTGAAAGGTGGTATAAGAAGAAGTTCATGGTTTAAATTGTATACTCATTTTTTATAGTTTATGCGCATTTTTGCAGACATAAGACCTAGTGCATTCGATTCCTGACGCCAAAAAACCCCTATATGCAAATGTTTATCAAAATCGTTGGAGCCGTTAGCGAGATCCCTGAAATAAATTTATAAATAGCCTATAGAAATGTACAAAAATTGTAAGGTAAGATTTCAACATTAGTTCCTCATTTCCAGACATCATTTTCCATTTCCTCTCCTATTTGCTTCAAAATTTAATTTTTAAATGAAATATCTATATATTTAAGACTTTAGATAAATCGTATGAAATAGGATATTTCCTAATACATTCTATTGGTTGTTCGTCATTCATTGTAAACAAATGAACAATCACGTCCGTAAAATTCTAAAAATAACTTTGGGAATTAATTTTATAAGCATGGGAGGAATACTAAAGCAGCACTGGCAATACTGATACGGACATTTTATATATCTGATTTTCGTCGACTTTCCTATTCAGTTAGTTCAGGGTTAGGTTTTTGTCAGATGAGTCCGACAACCAAAAAATGTTTTTTCTTCTTTTTATTCTTTAAAAAACTAAATACTTCTCTCCTCTCCGGAAGAGATCATGCAACTATTTATGAACTAAACATGAAAATCTACTCATGGTTGATTTGAAATTCGACCATCTCTAGTAAAATACGTTTGAAACGTAAATATTGACCATTGTTGCGATGCCTCTCTGGTATTGCCTCTTCGTTATTTGTTTATTTACAAAGTCCTTAAAATACTTTACATAAGGAGTCAAGGTCTTCAGTTTTTTGCAATGGAATTGATTATTTTTTAACATGCGAAAGCAAAGCAAAGGTACAGAACGCAAGATTAATAATTTCTTTCTTCTCTATGGTTACGCTTAGACTCTACTTCCTGACAAAATAAAAAATGTAGTAAACTAAACAAAACAATATTTGATCTTCCTAAATCAGGGAGGGTACGGAGAGCTTGTTGGATGTGGTCGTGTGTTGGAATAATGTCGTGTGTGAGAGAGTCAGGAAGTAGTTTGAGTTTATGTGTGGGGGAGAGTATGAATGTGCATTTTTTTATATAACCTTTTATATAATTATTGTTAAACCTTTTATTATATTGTAACCATTTATATAGTTATTGTTAAAAGTTGTTAAACATGTTAGTTGTGTGATTTGATTGTGATTTTGAAGTGATTTTTTACATTCCCGTTTATTAATTTGTCTTAAACATTTTCCCACTATTTATATGTTTTGCCCAAAATATGTTTTTATTTTGATTGTAAATTTAACTGCTCCCATAAACCTTTTTTTCACTCATTTTAGTAATTTAGAATTTACTACTGCAGCCTCAAAACGGGCTTGCCCTAGAGGTTGCAAAATATTTTATTCCCTTATTCTGTGTTATTTTTTTTAAAGTTAAGTATTATTTTATAGTAAAAGTTGTTATTTTATTGTACTAGTAATCCACGTGGAAAATCACATGCAGATTAATTAAAAAAAAAAAAAAACTATATAAAAACAACAGACTTTATCTAGGCCTACCTAACTATGCTGAGGAGGACTTTTAACTCGGTAATTGTGTACAATTATAAGGATTATAAAACTGCAGGCCTATTTGCTAAAATGTTGTACTTACATACATGATTATATATCTAAATAAAGTTAAAAATATTATCTTTTAATTGCGCTCTATTTCATATCGATAGATCAAACGATTTAGAACTTATTATTTATAGTGAAGAAATTAATAATGGAATATGTTATACGAAGATGTACGAATGTTTCCGAAGCTAAACGAATAGGTATCTCTTCTTTAAATTTGTATAAGCGAATATATTGATGATAAAAGGTTGTATTTATATACAGTTTATAACCTCAAAGCAAATCTTATAACGTATAATATTACAGCATACATTAGTTCTATTACACATATTTAAAAAATATCACAAAAAATTCTATTGATTGAATTTTGTAAACATAACCTCAAAGTATAATCTAAGCTGGGTTTTGTTTAAGTACAAATGTTGAGTGAAACCAGATGTTTATATTATGTTACTCACGTACGGAAGTACACTCGCTTTTATAGGAGTTTATACTTTATTGTGAAGTTATGTTCTTAATTTTCTTAATGTATACTGCAACGGAAAAAGCCTGTTGCAATTCGGAATTTTGAGTTTTGTAAAAAAGTTTGCAAAAATCGAATTTTCGAGACTGCCGCGGGTAGCAACGAAACAGCAAGTCCTGGCGAAAGAGTCGTTATCTAACGAAACGCGACTTTTGACCTCTGACAAGAAAAAGACTGAAAATTAACTCAACCTGAATTACTGATTTCTGTGGGAATGGCTGGGATCTAGGAATTTACGAATTCTGGATTTTATTTGTTTAATGCATTACGCAAAAAACGTGTGTATGTTCATCTATTTCCTGAAACGTAAATAGTAAAATTAATTACGTAATAAGCGTTAGAAGTTAAGGGAAATTTTCAAATTAACTCAAATTTCAAAAAGAATAGTTAGGCTATATGAAAAAAGTCATAATTTTGATAATTAAAAATTTTAGATAAAAGTGCAAAGTTTGCATAAAGTTAGAGTATTGAAAAAAGAGTTTTAAAATAAATCAAATGGAAACAGTTTATTAAAGAAAGAAAGTTTTATAAGAAAAAATAAATACAATGTTAAATTTAATTAAATTGAAAAGGTGGCAACTTTTGCACCTTAAAATAAATAGTTGAAAATAAAGTTAAGTTTTAAAGTTGATAAAGAGATTAAATAGAGCCATAGGTATTATATTGTATTGTAAAACACCAGTATTTGGCATCAATTTCGGGAGTAAATTTAAACAAAAACAAAAACTTAAGAAAAACTGAAAGTTGCTAAGTCACAAAAAAACCACTACAAAAAAGAAAAACAAAGTGAAACTGCAGCCATGTACCAAATTCACAGGTCAGATGAAAGTATCAAAAGGGAATTTAGAAAGTTACGCAAAAAACTACTATTAGTCTAAAAGAAGAACGAAAAATAGCACACCAACGTTTCGACTTCGAGGTGAAAGAAGACATCATGTTGATTAAGAATCTTTAAAGAAAATCAAAATTGGAGCATAACTCCCAAAGTTATTATAAAATTAAAAAAAGACAATAGACCACGTTAACGCAAAGTACAGAAGAGATAACAGCAGGCCAACGTCACTAAAGTAGAAGGGATAGACCGAGCAAACTTCTGGGGGAAGGTGAAAGAGTTAAAAGAGATTGCGAGGAAAGTTGTGGATAAAAAAGGATGAAAATTACATAACAATTCCTAGAATAATTAATACTACAAAACTTAATAAAAACAAATAAAAAATACAAAAATTAAAAAAAATACAAAAATAATTAATTAAATACAAAAAACTTCGAAAAAAGTTAAGTTTTAAGAAAGTAGAAAAAACCACCAAAATCAACGGCGAAAGGGGTAGGAGAAGCCCTATAAAAGCCAATGACGCGTTGAACGCGGACTTCTTACGATTATCGAGGTGCAGTTTCCACGCATCTGGACTTCATGATTTCTACAGAGTAATCTAGTTACACGATTACTGACTTTACTGGATTTTATCTGCTTAAAACTTAAAATTTTTTACAAAGTATAAAAGCCGATCTTCAGGAGAGCATCAATGACATAGTAAATAGATGACATCTGGACTTCAGGAGACGAACTGGCGATCACGATATACATGAATCTGGACTTCTGAAGGAATAGCGAGACGAACGACCCAATGGAAACCGGACTTCAACCAGGAATCGAACCTACTAACCCGCATACGACTTTAAGACGATTGAGAGCAGATTAAGATCCTCAGGGAGGCTGTTCGGGGAAAGTATCTGGAATCTGAGACCGAAACAATAAACTGAAACGTCACCAGCATAGTAAATACAGGAACAGCAAACATAAGGTCTGTGAAAGGCTTATGTTACGTTATTTTGTCCCCAAAAATTGCCTGAAGTTAAATTTAAAAAATTATTTCATATACCGGGTTAGGTAGGATAATATTAATTAATCTCTTGAAAATTATTTTAAAATTAAATTCATAGAAATGAAGTAGAGTCATTAAAAAGTTAAATTAAATTACAAATTAAATCAAATCATATTTTGAATAAGCAGGAAGGTAAATTAAATATAAATTAGTATAAATCTGCCTGTTTGTATAATAAATGTGTTAAATCAAGTGTAAAAATTATTGTTTGAAGGGAAATATACCCAAAGAAAATTATTATCATTTTATTTAAAAGTTATATTTTATTTTAACATTTTGGTAAATTAAATTTATTATTTATTTACAGAACAAAAATCACTTGAGTTTTAAATTACCTGTATTAGTAATTATCCATTATTATGTCCTGTGTTTTATACAATTAGTAGTGAATATATGAAAAGATTCTTGAAAGCACAAATAAGTTTACTGAGGCGGTTTCAGTGTTCTCACTTCTCTGAGATTTACAAAATGTAAACAAAGAGTTGTTAATTATCTGAGCCAGTGATCTTTTAAATTCTGGAAGTTGTAAAGAAATTTTATTAGAATAAAACAAATTTTAATCAGAGCTAAGTTGCATCACCTATTTGAATTAAAGAAAGTAGCCTTCGCCTTCCAGTAGGTGGATGTAATTTATTTTATAACAGTAAACCAGCTTTGGCCTAAAAGTCAAGAAAGAGTATTTGACAGGTGACGTAAGGTTGTACGTTATAATACATTTATCATCTATTTGCTGTTGATACGTCATCAAAGTCTAAGCAAATATTGAATTTACGGTAATTTAGGTTTATTCTATTTTAAACAGTTGTTTGTTACAAGATTGTTTGTCGCAAAGGTTATAAAAACACAATTACCTTGTTTTATTAGTAAAGGAATAGATAAGTGTGTTAAGGTTATGTTTATTTAAGTTATCGTTTATTGTCTCTAGTTTATAGTTTGATGTCTGATTATATTACGTTGTTCTTTTAATGAGAACAAAAACAAATCGGCATGTTTAGCAAATTTCCACAGGAAAGACGAGCTATTGCAGTGAGACCTAAGGTCAGGAGCAGTCAATGAGCACTGATCATAGTCCCCAAAACACGTTTTCAGTTTTCATTAAAAACTGTATACATGTATATAAACGACTGCCTTTAATGTCTGATTTGTTCCAAAATTGGTATACACATTGGTTTTCTAAGTTGCTCTGACGATTTCTGAGCCAAACAATAAAACAACCGAAGCACGTTTTTTGACAGGAAGTGAAATTTGTTTGAGATTTTTCGTATGAGTAGCAAACGTTTTTCGGGTTTGTCTAAAACAAATTAATTACAGGAGATTATTCTGTACAAAATTGGTTTTTTATATGACCTCATAGCTCGTCTGGTTCCCCCAAAATTGATCAAAACGTAAAATACCATAAAAGTAACTTACTTGGTTCAAATCCACGTTGAGGGAATTTATCTTAGAGGCAGCTTTTGGTCCGAGACCAATTTACGGGATGCAAACTCACACGAGACCGAAGAGGTACGATTCATAATCCGAAACAGCAAGGTCGAGGTAATCTCAAAGCGAGTTTTCAGCTGGAACGAAGCAGCGCTTGAAAAAAAATAGAACATAATATTTAAATTTTAAAATATTTATTTTTAAATAGTGCAGCAAAATGGGGCCAAATCGGAAAACACGATTTCGTTGTTTTTTGCCGCCATTTTTAATCGGTCAAAGATATGGATGTGCAAATTTCACCGATGGTTTTCCCTTGAAATTCTACATCGAAATGATGTATCACATGACCACCTTCCCATTAAAAAAAATGAAGTTCATTCTAAGATGGCGGATCCAAGATGGCGACAAAAATTTCAAACTCACCAAAAAGTGGTTCTTTTACGGTTGTGAATAACTGCATTTATTTCTATATTTTCAAGACTCGTACATTTTGAGATATTAAGCTGTTTCCAGACTTTTCAAACACCCTGTATACTTTGATCAAGTACAAATAGCGTTTGGATTTTCAGCGAAATTAATTACCACTCCATGGGCTTTAGAAAGGTATACAAAATCGAATCGAATGTGGATGTATTATATATATACACAGGAAATAGTGCTAATATTATTAGAAAATAATATATGTTCTTATATAATCATATTGTAACTAAACTCGCTTCGCTCACCAACCCCCGCGGTAAAGCAAATGAAAACAGAGTATTGTATACTGTGATATTTTCACGCGAATGATGATTGATTAGAACAGAGATTTTTAATTTTTGTGTATAAAGAAAAGAAATTTTCAAGTTATGAAATATGACCAAAATGGTAAATCGGTATTTCAAACTGGTCAAATAGGCCTAGTAAAGAATAACGCTGGTATAATTTTATTAGTGATAGGTGTTGGAATTACGATAAAGTAAGCCTTTTTCTTTGTTTGCGTTTGAAATTACTTAACCTGAAAAAAGCTGCTAGTTGTGAAGAATAACCTGCTTCTATATTTGCCAATTTGGTTGCTATGGTAATAAAGCTAAACGCTTTAAAGAAACGTGTGTTGGTTCAGAACAGGCCTAACCTAAAGTTGTGTTGAACTTATGATCCAAATCAGCTGTTTTATCTATAATATGTCGCAACATATGTATGAATTGCAATATAATATTATAAATTTTAACATTTTAGCGAACGTAGAAATTTATAAATAAATTAATATTCCCGTTTATAGGCACGTCACATTAATCCACATTATTTATTTGAGAAAATTTTTGTTTTAAAATGATCGTAATAATCCGAAAAAGTTTTTATAAAAAGGCAAATTTTAAAAGTTTCCCGGAAAACTTTAAAATTCGGGAAGATTGAACATCCTTTTACTTTCTCACTATACTATAATAGTATAAAGAAAGTATAGTGATCGCAAAAATATCGATGTTGAGATTTTTGTGGAAATATCCGTTTTGGGACCCCCTGAGTAGAAAAAAGTGGGTTTACAAAATGTCTGTCTGTATGTCTGTATGTCTGTCTGTATGTCTGTATGTCTGTCTGTATGTATGTATGTATGTATGTATGTATGTATGTATGTATTACTTTCTCACTATACTATAGTATAGATAAAGTATAGTGATCGCAAAAAAAAATCGATGTTGAGATTTTTGTGGAAATATCCGTTTTGGGACCCCCTGAGCCCAAAAAAGTGGTTTTTACAAAATTTCTGTCTGTATGTCTGTATGTATGTATGTATGTATGTAGGACTATGTATGTATGTATGTATGTATACAAAGCTAGAGCGAAAACTATTCGATTGATTTCAAACAAATTTGCACCACACATATCAAGGTATAGATGCACGAAAAACGGGTTTGAAAATTTTTGTAAAACAACCCCCTTTTTGGCAAAAAATAACCCAAAAAATCTGTTATTATTTTTATATAAAAAAAACAGCTTTAACGATTTTGATAAAATTTTCCTTATTTGTAGCCTTTACCATATGCAAAAAAACAGCATCTTTCTAAAAATTCTCGTTTAACTAATAATAATAATAAGAACAACTGATTTTTGGTGGTTTTTGGCCAAAAACGGGTTGTTTTTCAAACTTTTTCAAAACAATTTTTCGTACATCTATACAGACCTAATTGACGTGTTTGGTGCAAATTTGATCGAAATCGATAGAATAGTTTTCTCTCTAGCTAATAATAATAATATTTATTAGTTAATCTCCCACTTTAATTAAAATCACCTCTCCTACCACACCCTACAAGTCACAGTGAATCTGTTTAATAATTTAAATATGTTTGTGAGAAAGTATGTGCCAGTTCCTGGTACCGTTTATTTTCCATGAACTCAAGGTCATAACTCACGAAACAGCTGTTCTAATAGAATGCTTAGTAAAACATGTTTGTTTACATTCGTTACCATAGCAACTTTAATCAGCATATCTTATAATCAGTTTATTATTATTCAAAACAGACGGCAAACAAAACAAAAATTAACTAAAAATGCTTACTATATTTTAATTCAATTCAAGCAATGGTTTTACATATTATATATAAAACAACTGATTTGGATAAAAAACTGAACATAATTTTAGGTTAGGCCTACAATGAACCAAAACACGTTTATTTGCAACCAATTGGGCTAATTTAGAATCAGGTTTTTTACAATTCTTCCCAACAGAACCATCAGTTTTTTAGATTGGGTAAAAGCAAACAAAAGGCTTCTGTATTATCTATAAAAAGTTTACAAACTATAAATCTAAATTTGTGTAGTATATTCTTAAGTGTACATTTTGCAATGCGATCACTTAAGTCATTGTAATGAAATGGAATAACTACCTTTTAAATTAAATCAAGCAATAGCGAAGCATTAGTTTCCTATTTTCCACAACATTGATAACTTAAACCACTAAACTAAATTCGTACAACAATTATTGTAATAAATCTATGGGTTCATAAACAAAATATATTTACATTACATTTGAATGCTTGGCAAAACGAAAAATTAACAACTTTCGAAGCTTAAAATTGAATCTGTCGTACATGGATAGCAGCACCAACAATCTAACACGAAATATCAATGCCAATTAGTTAAAGGAAATACATAGAGAATGCGCTGCTGTACTTGTAAGTGGATTAAATAAATCTGTATTGCGTGCAAATTATGTGTGCAATTAAAAGCCTTTATAATTTAATGTTTATTCCTATTATTGGTTGTTATATTACAATTAATTACATTTAATTTGTTTAATAAAATTGTATTTACTGTGTGTAGAAGTCAGCAGAAGTAGTTCCAGAGATTACCCACTATCTACGATAAATGTTTACCTCTTTATAATTTTAGTATAGATAACAATGTATAAAAATATCATAATGTACCTTATTTATGTTTAAGTTATTCCTGCAAAAATTACAAGAAAGTCATGTATGCAGTCGATTTGAAAAAAGTATTGAGAAAATATCAAATTAAAATAAGTTAGACAAAAGAAGTTATTTGAACAGAAATAATATTGTCAACACTATATACATCAGTAGTATCCGTGAATAAAATTTTTTTAAATCATCCATAGAGTGCAGCACTAACAATCTCACTCAACTTCCCAAGTCTGAATAGTTCATGCTCCATCCTAAAGATTTCGCCTCTATGTACACTATACAGTTAAATTTTATCCATACGAATGCTGTATTTCATCTAAGCATTATAATTTCATTTACTTGCATGAAATGCATTACATCAAAATTGATTTATTGAAAGGATAAGTGAATGAGTATTGGTATTTTACATGGTTGTAGCTTTCTTCTATTACAAACGTAATCAGTTTGTACTCTTATTTAATAGTAGGATAACACTTATAAAAAGCCATCGGATTAGAACTAGTACCAGTGAGATTAGAACTTATAAAATTCAGATTAGAACTTACACAAGCCAGGTAAGAGCCTATAAAAGCTATATTAGAACATATGCCAGCCAGATTATAAATTTAACGAGATTAGAACACCTACTAGCCAGATTAGAAAATATAAAGTGCTGCCTAGAACCTACGACAGCCAGATTAGAACTTATAGCATTCAATTTAGAAACTATAACAAAAAGATTAGAACCTATAACAT
>JAGFPH010001206.1:200952-218657 GCA_018207615.1 Philaenus spumarius
ACAGATCAATAACAATGCATCAGTGGTTCAGTGGCAAAACTTATCTCTCTATATTTATTTGTACAATGCAATAACATAAACATAATATGGTTTGATACATTATCCTATACTTATGCTCTACATACATTTCCTTTACTAGATACTACTTTCGTATGACAGACTGAAACAAGAACTAGGTAAACAAAGCTACTGAATTTACTTTAATTAAACTTTCCCGTTAATCTTTTGACTCCAAACTCAATGTGATATTAATAGACTAAGTATTCTGTGACTCACTCAAATCTCGTTCTATTGCAGAACCGGTTTCGTCCTTCTATCTCGTAGTGATGACTCGTCTCGTGTTGTCCAGCTTCCAACCCTCAGTTTCTTAATCACAACACTTGGCCAAGTCCCGGCCAAACGTCCCTAGCTAATTGGCCTAGCTTTCCGGCCCCACACTTAACAGACTGGCCTAGCTACCGGCCCAACACCTTAACAGACTGGCCTCGAATCTAGATTAGGGTTATGCTTATATAACCCATCTAACTTCCGTGTTGACAAACTACACTGTTCTTCCGTGCATCACAAAAACACTTCCGCCAAGCTCATCCTTCCTTGTTATGCTTCCTTGTTTACCTCTATCTGTCTTACGCAAAGTAATATCTTTACACTAAACATACTAACTCTAATAATTAATATAACTAATATATATTTCTGATCACACACCCCATCAATTCGTAACAATACACACCAGAAATACATCATTTAAAAATCAAACTATTTAAAAACAACATTAAGGCCTACTTATCTAGGCCTAACTAACTATGCTGACGGGGATTTTTAACTCGGTAATAGTGTACAATAATAAGGATTATAAAACTGTAGGCCTATTTGTTAAACATTTTTATTTACATACGTAATTATATATTTAAAGAAAGATAAATATCATATATTTTAATTGCTTTTTATTTCATATTGATAAATCAAATAATTTAGGAGTTCTTTAATATCATAGTGAAGAAATTGATATTTTAATATCCTATTACTTTAATGAGCTATTCTTGGATCTTTGTAACTTTGTATCTGACGCGGATCTCGAAAACGGCTCTAACGAATTCAAAGAAATTTTGTATTTAGGTGTAGTTTTGATTTTTAAGTACACCCACATAGTTGTATTTCGTGTAAAAACGTAATTTTTTGAGAAAATCTAATTTAAAAGTTCAACAATTTTATTATTGGGTCTTATGGGTTGCCATGTTGGTTACAAAATAACAACGAAATAGTAAATAAAGTGATCAAAACAGCTGTTTATAAACAAGCCAATTTAGACTGTTTTATCAGCTGTTCATTGGATAGTTTTTAATTACAGTTAAAAAAACAAGCTAATTTATACTGTTTTATCACGTTGAAATTTAGAATAAATTCTGCCTAATTTAACAATTTATTTTGTCAAAAAAAAGGTAAACTTGGCAAAGATGGAAAAATTCTAACAGTCAATTTTGTAATATAGGCCTGGCTCATTTCTGAAACATTGAGGTTATGTTAATCCTGCAATAATTTGTACTATATTTAGGCCTGGTTTCAAAACTTTAGTTGACAGAAGATACAACTAGGACTAAAATCGTAATGAAAGCCTCTCACGTTTCTAAAGCATGTATTTGAGGTTATAATTAATCTTGCAATTAATTGCTGTTAATATATTTAAGCCTGGTTTCATAATTTCACTAACCTATGTATAAACGAGGCAAAGATTAACGAGATTCTTTAGTGAATTTTTCTACTGCGAGCGAAGCGAAAATAGCCTTCTGAGGCCGAATGCCGGGGTGGGGTTGGGACGCGAAGCGTCCATGGGCAGAGCCCCTAGTGTTTATATGTTATACGAAGATGTTTCCGAAGTTAAACGAATAAATGTCTCTTCTTTAAATTTGTATAAACAAATATATTGATGATAAAAGGTTGTATTTATGTAAAGTATATAACCTCAAATCAAGTAGTATAACGTATATTATTATATAGCATAGATTAGTTATACAACTCATATATACAAAAAGTCCTCTGTCATAGCTCAACCGCTATGGTACTTGCCTCATAAGCAAGACGTCCCGGGTTCAAATCCCGCGGGGGACCATGAAATATTAAAAACCCAAAAAAAACATGCTCGTTAGCCGAAAGGCACAAAGTGGAATGGAAAGCAAAAAAAAAAAAAAAAAAAACATATATACAAAAATCAACTTCACGAGATACGTAGCTAGAACCTAGATTGTGATTTAGGCTTCAATACATGTGTCTTGCTTTCTTGTGTATGTATTACTTATTTAAGCAGTAGCTTAAAATTGTAATATTCTAGTATTTCAAAATGAATATAAAAAAAAACTTCAAAAGAAATTATAACGATTGAAGTTGTAAACATAACCCCAAACTACAACCTACACTGGGTGTGTTTAAGTATTACAGATGGTGGAAGAAATTAGCTGTTATGTTATATGTTACTCACGTACGCACGTACACTCTTTTTTATAGGAGTTCATTGTTACTACAAGGTGGAGGGGCTACCTGCCACAATTTTTTCACACAAAAAGAAGAGTATAAATAGTTTGTACGTCTGGGAAAAGGAACGCTTTTTCGAAGGCAAAACATTTCCAAGTATTTATCATTCCAAAACTGTTTGAATTAATAACTGTAATGTGTTGTTTAAACATGTTGTTACTTTGTGCTTATTGTAGCAAATAGGACTCCTTCTTTGTGTACGAAAACAAATTCCGTGTAGGTTCATCTTGGAATCACTACCAAATTAAATACACATTCCATTGTTCACTGTATTGTTTCATTATCGGTTGACTTGCTTGTTTATGTTGTGGCAGAGTTCATTAGATGTACCTTCGTCTGTACAAACACAATGTTTACTCATGCGCAATAATGATCTCATTGTTGCCTATACAGACAGAATTACTCCCCTCTCTAGCAGCTTTACAATATTGTCTTTCTCAATTTAAAATAAACACAACATATTACGTTTCTTCTTTCATCTATTGTGAAACATATACTAATACTCACACACGTACGTTTAATGATCAAACGCGTTTCAACGACAAAGTCGTCATCTTCAGCGATACATGAGCAACAACTAAAAATTTATAACTATAGTTTGTGCACAGTAACTTGGCGTCTGTACCCCTGCCTACCTGCTACAGAACCGGTCCTTCCCCTTTCAATCGCTTCATCACCCATCTTTTTCAATTATTAGTCACCTATTAGCTTTACGACTGCACCATTATACCTTTTTTTTGTGATTCACAATTAAAATTTTTTGTAAAGTTATTTGTAAAGTTCGGACAAAAATTATACCAAACAAGACGTTATTTCGTTTGTAAAATCCATTTATGTAACCACATGTTTATTTATTATTTCAGTCTTATTTAACTTTGTTAGGAAATTAAATGTAAACAACAGTATTTTTTAGCATGTATTATTTATTTCATAAAATTTTTTGGCTAGAAACTTGTTTAGTGACACGTAGGCTAATACTTGTTTTCAGTCATCGGGAAGAGGTTTCCACTAGCGGCCGTCATGCACTGTTACTCTGCAAATAAAAACTAGGGGCTCTGCTTCACTTCACTCCTTCGGCATCAGATGGCTGCTTCTCTTCGCTTTACTCTGCAAATAAAAAATAGTACTGCAATGCTCTCCACGAACAATTAAAATTCAATTGACTTATTAATGATTTTTTATGAAATAATTAATTTGAAATGAGTGTAATGCATTATACAGTAAATGTATTTTTTTTAAAAGACTCGTTAGGTAAAAATATTATGTGAAATTAACTAATTGTAAAAATAAAAATGTTTACGTATAACATGACAAGTTAAAATTAAATTGTGAAGCAAAACAAAATTGTTTGGGAAGGAGGGGGGCAGCTAAAATTTCTTAAATATAAACACATTTTTGTTGTCCTTAAATCACAAACATTTTGATTTTAAGCAAATCAAGGTATGACAACCCTATCCGAAATGGTAGCCGAAAAAAAAATTTCCAAAAATATTGGAGCCATCCCGCAATTTTTTTACAATTCAAAATAGAAAGATAAAAATTTGGCAATGTATTTGGATGATTAATAACCACTTTTACAAACTTTCAAAACCATCCCCTCTCCCCGGATGGGTCCTCTGGAGGCAACTCAAACTGTTTAAATGTAAACGTAGGGCTTGTGACACATAATTTTGTTGTCCTTAAATCACAAACATTTTGATTTCAAGTAAAGTGAGGTACGACAACCATTTCCAACTTCCGTTTTCGGTGCACACGTTGGTCTTCTCGGACGAGGTCGTTGGCCAACAAATTGCAAATTGAACACTACTATCAATAGTTTTAGGGGAATCTGTTAGCGAATGCCAAAAGCGCCATGCCGTTACGGTAAAATATGTATTATAAAATATGTCGGCAACTTTCTCGTACTTTTTGTACTTATGAAATCCGAGGCAAAAACAAACTTATTGGCCGAGTAAGTCGGCACTCAAGTTCGAAGGACATCATGCAACGTTAGTTAAAATATGAAAATTCAACCAAGTTTCAAAATATACAATTGTTTATAATATGGACTAACATGGTCATCCCTTTTTAAATAAAAAATAAATCTTGTACGATACTTTGAGCGCTTTGTATAATAGTTTATAAGCCGATTCCACTGTCACAGTAGATAAGGTATGGCATAATTAATGATTGCATTAAGAGGACTCTACAACAATATGAAAATATTTTATTTTTTAAAAGGTTAAATCAATGCAAATACTTATTGCATTTCTCAGTTATATATTCGGGCCGGTCAAATCTGTCGTCGATCGTCGGGCCTTGTTTTCTAAAGCCAAGATATTTTTTCACTAGAGAGACAGAGAGGGATTTGATTTGATTGATCGCCTTTGGGAGGGAGATTAAAATAGAATAGAATTGCCTTTATTTTTGCAAGTGACTTTTGATTTTTGGCGAGGTTAAGACTGTCTAGAAATCTCCACCACCTAATACCATTATGCATAATAATACACACATACAAATATAATAGTGAAACAAGAAACATAATTATAATCATTAATGATCAAAGATGATCAGGTAGAATTCATGTCAAACTCACGCTTGCTTAAACCATTATCTTCCCTATGACCACACTTTCCTTTTACTTTTGTTTGTTGGCCAAGTAACTATTCTCTGTTGTATATGCCTGTTTTCTATACCTTTCCTTAGTCCGTGTTAAGCTTCCTTGTCTATACATCATTTTTTATAGACAACTGGTACTCTACAACTGGTGGTCATTGGTATTCATCCATACAACTGTACTTAAAAAAGAAAAACTAATCATTCCATTACACACAGACAGAAACACGGGAATTATGTACAAAATGTTTTTTACATAACATAATCATAGCTCCTTAAAATACGTTTGGTCCAAAGACAGTCAGAGAGGTTGCCATTCCAAGTCATCTTGGTTTTTACACCTAGAAAATAAAAGAGAAGATCAACATATTAGAATGTTTATAATTATTCAGGTTTTTATTTTAATTTTAGCTTCTACAACAGAACATACCCATAATGCACATTGTTGTTTAATTTTATTCGTGGGTAACTATCTATATATATAAAGGCGAAATACCACTCACTCACTGACCCACTCATCACGATTTCTCAAAAACTTCCGAACGGATTGGAATGAAATTTGGTATGTAGCTTCCTCTAGGGCCATAGGTGCTCACTAAGAAAGGGTATTAAAAAATTCGAAATTTTAGGAGGGGTTTGGGGGGCTCAAAGATACTAAAATCATAATTTCAGATCTTTTATTATTATGACAATAGTGCTTTTGTTATTTAAGAGCTATATATATTAAAGCCAAATATCATTCACTGACTGAACACTTAAAAAGAATACAATTACGATAAAAAGACTGAAAATACCAACCACCACGGGCAACGCCGTACGGGTCAGCTAGTATTCATATATAATCCAAATACCACTCACTCACTGACTCACTCATCTCGAAATCCCAAAAACCACCGAATGGATTGGAATGAAATTTGGTATGTAGCTTCCACTAGGGCCCTAGGTTCTCGTTAAGAAATGCTTTAAAAACATTCGAAATTATAGGTGGGTTTGGGGGGCTCAAAGTAACTAAAATACAGTATAAGAATACATAGTGTAATATATTTGTTTTGTTTAGTTAATATAAATTTAACTTTGATTTGTCCATTCGTTCAAAGTCAGATCGGGCAGCTAGTCTCTATATAAAATGTAATGTCCTGACTGATGATCAACGCAGAGCCGATTCTATTAAAGCTAGAGACTTGAAATTTGGAAGGTACATCCGTCCAAAAATGTAGAGGCGCACTAAAAAAACATTTTGCAAAATTTGACATTTAAGGGTTTAAACAACTCCTAAAACAATAAATACTGTTTGTTATAGATCACAAAAACCAGAACGCACTGGAAAGTGATGTTTTAAAATATTGTGCTTTTTAGGTTTGAAACAACCCCTAAAACAATAAATATGATTTGTTATACTTTCCTTAAAGATAGAAAGCTGAAAGTTTGTACATTTATTTCTTAAAAAAACACATGTACAACGTAAACCCCTTTACATTTTTTCACGTTCTGCTAAGGGGGGAAAATTTAGTAACAACCTTTAAAACTATAAATATTAATTGAATACCACAAGGGAACGTGAAATTCTGTGAACATATTGCTCATAGGCGCTAAATACACACTAAGAAAGGATTTTAAAATATTCGGACTTATAGGGTTGAAACAACCACTAAAACAATAAACATTGTTTTTTATACTTTCCCTAATGCTAGAAAGCTGAAATGTTTTACATTTATTTCTTGAAAAACACATATAAAAAGTAAACCAGTTTTACATTTTGTTACTTGCTGCTAAGGGGTGAAAATGTGATAAAAACCCCTAAAAACAATGAATATTAATTGGTATTCTTTCCTCAGAGCTGGAATTTGGCATTTAATTTTAAGAAAATATTTAAAGATGAAAACTATCCCGATCTATGCATTCACAAATTAAAGACGTATCTGGGCGATCTGCAACATTCAGCTAAGACTGATTTACCGTTTGTAGATTTTGAAAAAGAAGACGCTCTTTACTTTGAATTCTTTATTGTTAATTGATTTAATTTATTCAGCCCACATACCGTGAGGAAAACGATTGACGGCCAATGAACAATAAATGCCAAACTAATTGAAAATAGACGTAATAATTCACTTTCGTGAAATAAAAGATGAAAGAAAATAAGAGAGAAATATTACAATTATGTAATATAGTGATGCAAACTATTCCCCTTAGTAAAGCACGGGTATTCAGCTAGTATATATATAAGTGACTTTATCCAGACTAAAAATGCCTGACTGTCTGACACATAGAATCAACGTGGAGCAAAAACTACTTAAGATACAAATATTGAAATTTAAAAATATATTCTTATATGGGCATAGACGAACACTCAGAAAGGGTTTTGTAAATTTTTAGAGTGTAAAAATAGTGAAAATTCGGATTAAATTGCTGTTCGAATAAAAAGCTTAGCAACTCATGTTTGTTTACATTCATTACCATAGCAATCAACTTAGAAAATTTAGAATCAGTTCGTCACAACCAAGAGCCAAAACAAAATTCAACGTTACTGTATGATAATTTAATTCAAACATCTTTTGTTACATATTATAAATAAAACCGCTGATTTGGATCAAAAACTTAACATGAACCAAAACACGTTTATTTCCAACCGATTTCGTCAAATTTAGAATCAGGTAATTAATTATTCTTCACAACTAACACTTTTTTCAGATTAGGTAAAGCAAACAAAATACTTACTGCACTTTGAGTAAAGCATCTGGGGTTGCATTTTATATGTTTTTTTCTTTAGATGGTAATATCAAAAGTTGTTTATTGATGATTTAAATATTAATGGTGAAATTAAAACTCATGCCGCAATTCAAATTATTGGGGTTGGTCGTGTCTATTTCGATATCTGTCTTACATTACTATGTATTGTCACCGCTCAATATTCATTTCCGTGAAGATATCAGATTATACAATAATCTGTTTGCATTGGCTTCACCTTTGCTTGCCATCGGGGTGGGTGAATGAAGCGATCGGGGGCGGAGCCCATGTATATAGGCGAAGGAGATTAATGAACACACTAATTAAAGATTAACAAAGTACCAACATTTCTCTTAAAAATATGTTTATATGTCAAACACTTTTCCACGGCAAAGTCGGCATCGTAAACGAAGCTTGTGCCACAATTAACAATAATTTGGTTGTTGCAATTCGAGTACCACTCAAGTCGACGGCTCTGCCGTTGATAAGCGTTTAAAAAATTAACGTATTTTTGTGAGAAATTTTCTGTCATACATTACTGTCTTTAATTAATTATAACGTTTCTTCGTTATTTCATAAAAATGTATACCATAGAGAACGTTAGTGTATAAAAAATCACTTGCAAAATATACGTCAATATTTAAAAACTTGTAAGCCCCGTGAAAAATCACAGGCTGATTAATGAGATACACATCAGAAATACATCATTTAAAAAAACAAACTATTTAAAAACAACATTAAAGCCTACTTATCTAGGCCTACCTAACTATGCTGACGGGGATTTTTAATTCGGTAAATGTGTACCATAATTAGGATTATAAAACTGTAGGTCTATTTGTTAAACATTTTTATTTACATACGTTATTATATACCAGGTGTCTTAAAAGTCCTACTACCCCCCTTTAACTTTTGTGTTTGTAAAAAAAAAAAACAAATATCCTTTGGGGAACGATACTAACTTAGCCCAAAGTATCTTTTGACGCAATCGGAAATTTTGAGTGTCCCCTAAAAATGGGGGATTCAACTCAAAATGTAACTCAAAATTTTTAAATGGGAAGTATGGTCATGTGATACCTTATTTTAAAGGTCTATTTAAGACTAGGAAAATGACATAAGGAAAATAAAAATCGGACCACCCAAAACAAAATGGCGGCCCTAAACGTGTTGAAATAAATAGACATAAAGTTGCTAATATCTCGGAAAAGGAAGAGTTTTTAGAAAAAAATTCAGGAAACAAAACATTTTTGTTTCAAAGTGCTTGACCTAAAAAATTGCTTTCAAATCGATTTCGTAAATTTTACTTTTTACAAAATTTTCTAAGATGTAGAAAATTTACGAAATCGATTTGGAAGCAATATTTTAGCACTTTAAAATAAATATTTTTTGTCTCTTGAAATAATATTTTTTCGAGATATTAGCAACTTTATGTCGATCTATTTCAACACGTTTAGGGCCGCCATTTTGTTTTGGGTGGTCCGATTTTTATTTTCTTTGTGTCATTTTCCTACTCTTAAATAGACCTTTAAAATGAGGTTTCACATGACCATACTTCCCATTTAAAAATTTTGAGTTGCATTTTGAGTTGAATCCCCCATTTTTAGGTGACACCCAAAATTTCCCATTGCTTCAAAAGATACTTTGGGCTAAGTTAGTATCGTTTACCAAAGGATATTTGTTTGTTTTTACAAACACAAAAGTTAAAAGGGGGGGGGGGGGGGGGGAATGGGACTTTTAAGACATGTGGTATGTAGATCTAAAGAAACATAAAATGTCTATATTTTCATTTCTTTTTATTTCATATTGATAGATAAAATTATTTATAAATTATTAATATTATAGTGAAGAAATTAATAATTGAATATAATATGTTTATATGTTAGACCTAGGTATAAGAAGAAGTACGAATGTTTCCGAAGTTAAACGAATAAGTATCTCTTTTTTAAATTTGTATAAACAAATATATTGATGATAAAATGTTGTATTTATGTACAGTTTATAACCTCAAAACAAATATTATAACGTATATTATAACATACATTAGTTCTATAACTCATATTAAAAAAAAAAAAATTTCATAAGAAATTATAACGATTGAAGTTGTAAACATAACCTTAAACTATAATCTACACGGGTTTGTTTAAGTATTACAGATGATGGGTGAAAACAGCTGTTACATTATACGTTACTCACGTACGTACACTCGCTTTTATAGGAGTTGATATTTGTAGACTGATTTATTATTAACACTATTACTTTGATCATATACTAATTTCATTGATCTATATAATAAAAATGAATTGCTGTTTCTTTGAAATCGCATCAATTGAGAACTGCTGGACCAATTTGGCAATTTTTTGTTTTAAAATGTTCGTAATAGTCCGAACTAGGTTTTTATATAAAGAAAAATTTGAAAAGTTTCAAATTTGGGAAAAACTAAACAGCCTCTTTTGTATGGACTCAAGACCATAGCTCTCAAAAACAGCTGTTCGTATAAAATGCTTAGTAACACATGTTTGTTTACATTCATTACCATAGCAACTTTAGCAAATTTATAATCAGTTTATTATTCTTCAAAACCAATAGCTTTTTAGATTAGATTGACAAATTAAAAGCAAACACAAACAAAAATCAATAAAACATGCTTAGGCCTACTATATTATAATTCAATTTAAACATCGGTTGTTACATATTATTATAAATAAAACAACTGTTATGTATCAAAAACTGAACATAATTTTAGGTTAGGCCTACAATGAACTAAAACACTTTTATTTGCAACCAATTTCTCTAATTTATAATCGGGTTATTATTCTTCAAAAACCAAAACAGCTTTTTTAGGTTAGATTGCCAAACAACACAAACAAAAATCAACGAAAAATGCTTACTGTATTATAATTCAATTCAAACATCGGTTGTTACATATCTATTTACTTACATATATACTGTTTAAAATATTGTTTATATAAATTGTTTGTATAAATTGTTGACATAAACACCATTTGCAATTCAATAACTAAAGTCAAAAGAATGAAATTTGATAACTACCCTTAAAATTAAATAAAGCAATAGCGAAGCATTGCCGGGTCCACTAGTATTAAGATAAAATTGAAATAAAATGTGTGTCAAATTAAATAATTAAAAGTAATTAAAACTTAATAGTTTAATTATTCAGTAACTATTGTTTCTTCCAATTTTTTTAAATTATTTCCCACAAATATTTGCTTCATATAATATTGAACCTTCTTTCCTATTTTGTCTAGCCTTTAAGTTTTTGCTTCATCTTTTTAATTAAAGTCCAAACAAGTTTTTAACACAGTTCCGGTAGCAGATGTCTGTTTAAACTGTTTTAAAAAAACAAAGTTTTGCGTAGGATATAAACTTGGTTCCAATATTTGTTTTAAATTAGTCAAAACTTTAATTTCTAAAATGATTTAGCCTGCGTTGGAGTATTTTGCTTGAGTGAGGTGCTATTACATGATTTTAAGTTTCAATTATGTAAGTTTAGTTTTATAAAAACACATCTATTATTTTAAAGTCACTGACACATTGATTGTACTATATTAATCCCTCAAAAACACGAATACGAAAACATCATTGTCCATTCTACGCTGATATATTTTTCTTTATTTTTGAAATAATTTAATTATATCTAATTAAATGCGTGTATCACTAGTTACTGTGTAGTTAAGATGTACGTTAACGGAAATAGTTTCCTTCACATTGCCTTGTGGATTAAGATAGTTAAAGCGGCCTACACACGGTCAGTTTGGTGTGTCACTTTGGTGTGAACACTCCAAACTGACCGTGTGTATGCAAAATTAATGTGAGCTCACACGAAAAAACTGAACTGATGGAATGATGAAAATTCATCATTTCGACGTGACACACCGAACTGATGGC
This sequence comes from Philaenus spumarius, assembly GCA_018207615.1. NCBI lineage: Eukaryota > Metazoa > Arthropoda > Insecta > Hemiptera > Aphrophoridae > Philaenus > Philaenus spumarius. The sequence goes on from JAGFPH010001206.1 coordinate 212,698, forward strand.
AGTCCGAAGTGAGCGTGTGTGTGGTCGCGTCACTTCAGTTGGTCACGTCAGTCATCCACGCATGCGCACAGATGCCAGTTGGATAGACAATAACGCCTGAAATTTGGGGGACACACGAATTGCCACAAATTTTGGGTCCATCTGAAACGCACGAACTGCCACAGTCATTAGAGGGGATTAGAAAGGGTCAACTCGCAAGATAAGAAACACACGAACTGCCACAAGGGTTCGGTCAGGTAGCGGCTCCAAGTGAGGGAAAAACGGGAATTATACTCCCTCGGTTACCCCCATCCCCCCACCCACATACTTGTCTTCTTTTCTGGTATTTTCGAAGGCATTAAACAGTCTTGTTACATACCTAACAGTGGGAAGATGTCTCTTCCGGAATTTAGTGTGATGTTGAGTGAAAGGGGTCAGGAGTGTTTGACTATTGATGGGTTTAGATTTGTTAAACAGTATGTTTATAATTGTTCTAGGTTAGGTTAGGTTAGGTTAGGTTAGGTTAGGTTAGGTTAGGTTTATTAACTTCGTGCTATGTTAATAACAGTTATTTTTAAAGGATTCTTGATACTAGAAACTATTAAATGCAATATTGATTGGAAATAAAACGCTCCTGTTGCAATATTTTTTTGTCTCGATGCTGAGCTATCACTTCTTTGACTTCTTGAGGCCGATTGAAAACAATGGTTATTACTCACAGCCTTAGCCGTTTTTCCCTGACTTATGTTTGAAATATAAGTAATGTGCAGGAATATCATCGAGGGATAACCGCGGGAGTATAATTCCCGTTTTTCCCTCACTTGTAGCCGCTACCTGACCGAACCATTGTGGCAGTTCGTGTGTTTCTTATCTTGCGAAATGACCCTTTCTAATCCCCTCTAATGACTGTGGCAGTTCGTGCGTTTCAGATGAACCCAAAATTTGTGGCAGTTCGAGTGCAGCCGGTCCAACAACCGCGCACATTATTTTTTCAATTTCAAATTATTTTTGTTTGTTGCTTTAATTTCGTTTAGTAGAAAATTGAAAAGTTTGTTATAAATTATATACATCAAATAAATATTTTTAGACACAAGTAAACAGTGCATTTAATGTTTCATAAGTGAACGTTTTAGTGACGATAATAATACAAAGATTAGTAAATTGATTTATCTTCTACCGTCTGCAAGTTTATGTTTGAGTTCCCACTTTATGCAATAAACTAAATTTAACACTGTTTCCTCAAACGTAAGCAGTGAGATTTGTCAACTGTAAGCCCTCGTCATTCGACGTCGAATTAAATGGCTTATTGTTGACGCAAAGGGAGGCAGATGTGATGCTTAGACAAACAAATGTAGTTTGGATTGTGATTGTTAAAGTACTGATTACTCTACGGGGATTTATCAGTTTCAAACTGTGATACAGTTTGTTTATAACCTTGGTAACAGAAAATGTAACACTAATGTCGTCATGTCTTGGATTTTTGCGAGATGAATAATTGTAGGCTAGTGTTTAAACAATGACAGCAACTCATTGTTACACATTTTCTGTATGAAACCTTTCCCGTTTAAATACATAAATACGTTACTGGAATACAACAATTTTAGCTGCAACAGATTTTCAATATTATACAATACCATGTTAATGTTACAATGGACGAAACTCAACGAGACCATTTGAGTCCTATTTACGAGTAGTATGAATGTACATTGATTGTTTTTGTTTTATTTGATTAAGTTTCATTTTATTTTGTACTAGTAAGCCCCTGTATTAAATCAAAGGCAGATTAATTAGATACGCATCAGAAATACATAATTAAAAAAAAAATACCGTGTAAAAACAACAGACTTATCCCGTATCTAGGCCTACCCAACTATGCTGACGGAGAATTTTAATTCGGTAAATGTGTACAACAATTATAAGGATTATAAAACTGAAGGAATATTTGTTAACACTTTGTATTTATATACGTTACTAGGGGCTCTGCCCATGGACGCTTCGCGTCCCAACCCCGCCTCGGCCTTCGGTCTCAGATGGCTGCTTCGCTTCGCTCGCAGTTGGAAAAATCGCTAAAGAATCTTGTTATTCTCTGGCTCGTTTGTACATAGGTGACCGAGCACAAATCAGCTGTTTTATTTGGCAGCTGCCTCAAACTCATTAAACATTATCTCCATAAGATTAACATGGGAAATTTGAAGGATTGTTTGGCGCAGCTCCTTCTTAGGTTAACAGCGGCTAAAGGGATGATTGGATCTTGAATCTGACGGAAAATCTTTTCTTTGAAATTTAATTTTCTACAACTTTTGTATTTAACTTTTTTTGCTATCTCTTACCGTTTTCTTACTAAATGCGCTCAAATTGAGAAATTGAAAAAATTTTAAAAATATTTCCCACCCAAAAGGTGCTTCTAAAATAAAAAAATGTTAAATTCTGGCAAATTTCCCAAAGGTTTCTCGTCGAGAGCTTTAATTCAAATATGAGGTCGAGGGGGGTACGATTACGGGAAGTGCTTAATAATTAATGTCAGTGAATCAGTGAAATCGGCTAGCTTTAAAAACGTTGGGCGGAGCTTCCCTTCTCGGATGAATAGTGGCTAAATGGATGATTGGATCTTAAATCTGATGAAAAATCGTTGGTCTGAAATTAAATTTTCTACAACTTTTGTATTTAACAATTTTTGCTATCTCTTACCGTTGTCTTACAAAACGTGCTCAAAGTGAAAAAATGAAAAAATTTAAAAAATCTAAAAAATCTTTCCTACCCAAAAGGTGCTTGCAAAATTAACAAATGTTAACTTCTGGCAATTTTCCCAAAGGTTTCTCGTCGAGAGCTTTAATTCAAGTATAAGGTTGAGGGGGGTCCGATTACGGGAAGTGCCTAATAATTAATGTCAATGAATCAGTGTTAGAGTCTAGCTTTATATAAGTAGATTACCGTATGCATTTAAAGAAAGATAAAAATATTATCTTTTAATTGCTTTTTATTTCATATTGATAGATCAAATGATTTAGAAGTTATTATATAGTGAGGAAAATAATAATGGAATATGTTTATATGTTATACGAAGATGTACGAATGTTTCCGAAGCTAAACGAATAGGTGTCTCTTCTTTAAATTTTTACAAAAGAATATATTGACGATAAAAGGTTGTATTTATAATTATACAGTTTATAACCTCAACGCAAATCTTATAACGTATATTATAGCGTACATTAGTTCTATAAATCATATATATAAAAAAAAATCAACTTCACAAGAAATTATGATTGAATATGTAAACATAACCTCAAAGTATAATCTACGCTGGGTTTTGTTTAAGTATTACAGATGATGGGTGAAATCAGATGTTATATGATGTTACTCACTCGTTTTTAAAGGAATTGATTTTAAAGCGGAAAATAGTGAAAATTCTGACAAAACAGATGTTTGGATCAACAACTTTGCAACATATGTTTGTTTACATGCATTGCCGTAGCAAACAACTTAGCAAATTTAGAATCAGTTTATCATTCTTCACAACCAACAGCATTTTCAGGTTAGATTAACAAACTAAAACCAAACACAAAAAAAACCAACGAAACTTTCTTACTTTATTATAATTAAATTAAAACGAAGGGAGGCAGACCATAACCCGAGGTCGAAGTGCGAAATCGCAAAACGAAGCCGTGCGTGATCCGGAGCATTTTTGCATTTCTATTGCCATCCGACCCTAGATTAACCTATGGCAACAGAAATACAAAAATAATAATAAAAAAATACCTAAAAGATTCTAACCTAACCTATTTCGTCACAGTATGTTTACCTGTATTCAACATTATATTATAGAGTCAAGCTCAACAGGGTCTTCTTTCCACGCTAATTGTTCCAAGCCCGTTCCCTTGGCAGTGGTTTCGCTAGATAGTAGATAGGGACGTTTATGTGTGGTCCGTATAATGCACAAGTACCCCTAGTTTTACATTATTAAAGATAAATATTAAAATTTTGTGTTCCAGATACTATTACACAGGCCTTGGAGAGTGGCAAAATGTAATTATTCAATTATTTCATTTGTGTGTATTTATAAATGCAATTATTTAATAATTGTATTAATATATTATATAATTACAAACGACTGTTGGGTGCATGGCGTCAGTTGGGGATGAAAAGTGTACTTTGTATGAGTTGTTATTTAGTGGATTAATTCAGTTGTGTAATTACATCATCAGAAATTGCAGTGAAATGTTAATAATTAAATTTCCAAGAAATTAATACTATCCGTACCAAATTCCGTGGTGAATTGAATAGATTTATTAATACCGTTTATTAATTTAAGTAAATAATCAATCTGCCTACCACTCCCGATATTATTGCCCTCTATGCATTTAATATAGTATTATGATCGGCTTTGTGTTAGAAATCATTTAAAATGTACGTATTTTTACAATCCTTTTTTGTTCGCTTCATTATTGACGGCTAAGAAATAAATAGTTCGACCACGCAGCTGAACCGCTGACGTGAGTTGAGAAAATTTCTAAAATTCAGTTTGTAGGCCTCTGTTTTAGGGTTTCAACCAACAATTTGGGAAATAGGTCTACTCACGACGGTGCTGAATAGCTGCCTGTTTCAACGAAATATATTACTAGAATTTGTTTGCGCCTAAGCCTTCTTCACACTCGTAGTTTGCACCTCGATCTTGTGTCCTCGGGTTATGAGTTTCGCTTCGCTTGCAGCGAAAAAACTAGCCCGTCGGACTCGTTCAATAAAATCCACCTTGTGGCTTTGAACCGGGTACTTTTCAGGTATTTTACGTTTTGATCGGTTTTGGGGGAACCAAGCGAGCTATAAGGTAGCGTAAAAAAACAAAACGTGCAGAATAACATCCTACGTTTATATTTTTAGAAAATAACTCTACAAAATTCATTGTCGTAGAAAAAATCTCAAAAAATAATTACTTCTGGTCAAAAAACGTACTTCCGGTTATTAGATTTTTTCGGCTAACGAATTCGTCCGGGCGACGTAGACAACCAACATGTGTACCAAATTTGGTCCAAATCGGACTTAAAATGCGGCCTCTAAAGTGCGAACACATATATATTTGATTTTTAATGACACCCCAAAACGTGTTCTGGGGACCATTATCGATGCTCATTTGCCGACCATAACGGTCACTGTTTTATCTCATTTTTCCTATGGAAACTCGCTAATTAGGCCTACACATAAAACTAACTATCTTTGACAATGTTTCTGAATTATTGTTATTGTATCGTTCAAGTCTGAACTTCAATTGATTTATTTAGTTCTACTGAAGATGACAATTTTAGATGTCTTAAAATCAATTATATTGTATCAATTACTTTTGTTTTGCCTAAATGACTGAATTTAGGAATTAAACATTGATTTGAGTTGTCTTACGATTCAAATTCATGACCCGATCGGTTTAGTTATCGGTACCCTATTGCAATACACTGTCTGAAATAAATGTTAGTGAACAAAAAATATAATTTTAGTTAATATTACAAAATGTATTGAGTCTTGTCGACCATGGTTTCCAGTGACTGCACTTACAAGACAGTTAACACAGACTATGAGACTAAGGAAAAGTATAGACAACATTTTACATCAGAAACACTTACTTGGCTAACAAACAAAAGTAAAGAAAAGGGCGTGGTGGGAGACCTATGATCATATGGAAGACAATGGTTTAAGCAAGGGTGAGTTTTACGGTGTCGCGAAGATTCCGCACAGGGAAAAATCCGCACAACTGAAATTTAGCAAAAATACTGCACAGCCCACCAGGTTGATGTTTGACAAGGGTTAAACCTTGATGAAACAACATTTGGTAGGTGAAAAATGCGCTCAACACCTAGAACTCCCGCCTCAGCAACGAATACATTGCTCATTGCGAGGAAAACGAGGGAAATTAGTGAGGATCGAAAAGCCGCTTTTGGCTCGTGTGAAGAAAGATACTTTTCATCACACTATGATTAATATATTAATAATACATT
>JAGFPH010001206.1:237979-275988 GCA_018207615.1 Philaenus spumarius
ATATTTCTCAGAAATCATATCTCCTGGGAACTTGAAATTTGGTACACGTAATTGTCATAGGCGCTAGAGGCGCACTAAGTTAGGATTTGAAAATATTTCGCCTTTGAAGGTTGAAACAACAACTAAAACAATGTTTTACTTTCCTTAGCTAGAATGCTAGAATGTTGTAGGCTACATTGATTTCTTACAAGACACATATAAAAAAAAAAATGAAACCAGTTTTACATTTCATCATGTTCTGCTAAGGGGCAAAAATTTAGTAACAACCCATATAACTATAGATATTAATTTAATACCATCAAGGAACGTGAAATATTTGGTACACATATTGCTCATAGGCGCTAGAGACGCACTAAGATAGGATTTTTAAATATTGGACCTTTAAGGGTTGAAACATCCCCTAAAACAATAAATGCTGTTTGTTTACTTTCCCAAAATCGGAAATTTGGTACATTTATTTCTCACAAAACTCATATGAAAATGTGATAACAACCCCTAAAAACAATAAATATTAATTTTCATACTTTCATTAAAACTAGAGAGCTGACAATTTGTACATTTATATCTTGCACGATAGATATAAAAAGTAAACCAGTTTTATATTTTGTCACGTTCTAAGGGGTGAAATTTTAGTAACAACCCATAAAACAATAAATGTTATAATTAACCTTCTCTTAGATGCTGTCGTACAATCCTTTTTTGTCGTCAATTTTATAACATGACGGCCGACTCAACTATTTTTTCAGTCATTATCAAATGTTTATAAAATTGACGACAAAAACAAGGATTGTACTACAGCATCTACGAAAATGGTAGTTATGTTTTAAAACAATCCAGTTTAGGTTACCACAAACAAATATGAACAAATATTAATTGAATACCACCTAGGAACTTGAAATATTGCTCATACGTTCTAGAGGCACACTAAGAAAGGATTTTAAAGTATTTGGCCTTTAAGGGCTGAAACAACCCCTAAAACAATAAGTAGGCCTATTGTTCGTTACACTTTCCTTAAAGCTAGAAATCTAAAATTTGTTAAATTTATTTCTTACACGATACATATAAAAAGTAAACCAGTTTTACATTTTGTCACGTTCTGTTAAGGGGTGAAAATGTAGTAACCCCTAAAACAATAAATAATAATTGAATACTGCATAGGAATGTGAAAGTTCATACACTTATTGCTCAAAGACGTTAGAGGGGCATTATAAGAAAGGGTTTTAAAATATTTGGCCTTTAATTTAAGGGTTGAAACAAAACCTAAAACTATAAATATTGTTTGTTATTTTTTCCCTAAACCTAAAACGCTAAATTGTTTACATTTTATTTCTTGCACGATACATATAAAAAGAAAACCAGTTTTTCGTTTCGTTACATACTGCTAGGGATGAAAATGAGATAACAACCGCTATAAACAATAAATATGAATTTGTATATTTTTCTTAAAGCTAGAGAGCTGACATTTTGTAAATATTTCTTACAAGATACGTTACACAGATAAATAAACCAGTTTCACATTTTATCACGTTCTTTTAAGAGGTAGAAATGTAGTAACAATCACTTAACAATACAAATTTATTTTTATACTTTTCTTTTAAAACTATAAAGCTGAAATTTTTTACATTTATTTCTTACAAGATACATATACAAAAATTAACCAGTTTTACATTTTATCACGTTTTGCTAAGGAACGAACATTTAGCAACAACCACGATAACTATAATATTAATTTAATTCCGCCAAGGAACGTGAAATCTGTTACACATATTGATCATATGCGCTAGAGGTCTATGCATTCGCATAAACGTATCTGGGTGATCTGCAAACATCCAGCTAAGACTTTGATTTATAAGTCTGTAGATTTAGCGGTTGAAAAATAAGACTCGCTTCACTCTGATTTTTTTATTTATTACCGTGACGAGGACGATTGACGGACAGCCATTGCACAATAATTACCAAATCAATTTAAATAAAATACATGTTATAATTCACTTTCGTGAAATAATAGATTAAAGAAAATAAGAGAAAATATGACAAATAATTTTGAATCATGGTGATACAAAAAACAAATTCCCTATAGCGAAGCACGGGTATTCAGCTAGTAAATAATATAGTAGCGTATATAAATACAAAATATTTGCCATTGTTCATGAAACCAAAGCAACCCACTGCGTAAAGCATTAACAACCAAACCTTTTTGTTCTCAGCACTTTCTGACAAAGTAAGATTGCTTCCTGTAGGGCTACATTACAACCAGTCAATAGTCCCGTGCTATTAACACTTCTTGTGTTGCTTATTGTTACTCACTGAGACAGAACACTTCTTTGTGGGGCCATTAATTTCACGCTGCTAAAGGTGTAAAGAGAACATTTACCTAAAACAACATTAGATTAAGAAAAACAAAGTTTTCCTAAACAGGAGAGAGCAGAATTCGTTTGAACAGTAGCTGTTATATACTATGTGCATGATGGTTTTTTCATTTAATAAATTGGTACAAATTACTTTCCCGTCTTAATGAATAAAGCCTGTATTTTTAAAAACTATCCGGAAATAAACTGAATATTATTACGATATCAACTTCTATAAAAGCCGATGTACGACCATACGGACATACATACTGTACATACGTACGTAAGTAACAATATAATATAACAGCTGATTTCACCCGTCATCTGTAATACCTAGACAAACCCAGTGTAGATTATACTTTGGGGTTATGTTTACAACTTCAATCATTATAAATTCTTATGAAGTAGATTTTTTTAAATATGAGTTATAGAACTAATGTACGTTATAATACGTAATAATATGTCCTTTGAGGTTATGAACTGTATATAAATCCAACCTTTTATCATCAAAATATTCGTTCATACAAATTTAAAGAAGAAATACCTACTCGTTTCACTTCGGAAACATTCGTACATCTTCGTATAACATTAAACAAACTAGATTATTAATTTATTCACTATAATATTATTAACTTCTAAATCATTGGATCTATCAATCGATATAATAAAAATGAAATGCTGTTCGTTTGTAAGCGCATCACTTGAGAACAGCTGAACCAACTTGGCTATTTTTTTTTTTTTTTAATCTGTTCGTAACAGTCCGAATTAGGTTTTTACGAAAAGAAAATTTTTAAAGGTTTTTTGGAAAATTTTCAAATTTGGAAAAACTTAATATTATCTTTTTTTATGAACTCAAGACCATAGCTCACAAAAACAGTAGTTCTTATAAAAAGCTTAGCAACAGATGTTTGTTTACTTTAATTACAGTAGCAACGTTACTTAGCAAATTTATAACTATTTTGCTATTGTTCAAAACTAACAGCTGTTTTAGGTTAGATTGACAAACTAAAACCAAACACAAAGAAAAATCAACAGTAAATACTTACGGCATTATAATATAATTTAAACACTGGTTGTTACATATTATAAATAAAACAGCTGATACTGATCAAAACTAAACATAATTTTAGGCTAGGCCCGCAATGAACTAAAAGACATTTTTATTTGCTATCAATATGGCTAATTTATAATCGGGTAATTATTCTTCGCAACTATCAGTTTCTATCACACATCCAAATGTCTTATCATATTATATGGATAAAGTAGTTTGCAAATATCAAATTTTATTGCACATAACTACGTTGTTTTACATTCTACTGTTAACAGTTGAATACAGGTAAACATACTGGGACTAAATAGGCCTACTAGGCTATAGGTTAGAACCTTTAGGCTATTTTTTAAAATTATTATTATTAGCGAATTTCCATAAGAAAAATGGGCTATTGCAGTGGCCCTTATGGTAAGACCCAAGATCGGGAGTAGCAAATGAGCACCGATCATGGTCCCCAGAACACATTTTGGGGTGACATTAAAAATCATATATATATGTGTGTGCACTCTAACGGACGCATTTTACGTCCGATTTGGACCAAATTTGGAACACACATTGGGTTTCTAAGTCACTTGAACTGGTAGCTTAGAAAAAAAATTGACCGGAAGTAGACCAAAGTTTTTAGCGGAAGTAACTTTATGTATATATGTGTGCGCACTCTAACGGACGCATTTTACATCCGATTTGGTCCAAATTTGGTACACCGGTTGGTTTTATAAATCTTTGGACGAGTTCGTTAGCCAAAAAAATTTAACGGAAGTAGACCACATTTTTGACCGGAAGTATCATGTATATAATTGTGCGCACTCTAACGGACGCATTTTATGTCCGATTTGGTCCAAATTTGGTACACAGGTTGGTTTTCTAAATCTTTGGACGAGTTCATTAGCCAAAAAAAAAATTAACGGAAGTAGACCAAATTTTTGACAGGAAGTAAACATTTTTTGAGATTTTTCGTACTAGAATTAAATTGTTTTTAAGTTTTCTTTAAAAAAATAGATATACGAAATAGTTCTGCACATGTTGTTTTTTTACGCGACCTTATAGCCCATCTGGTTCCCCTAAAAACAATCTAAACGTAAAATACCGTAAAAGTACTACAGTAGAGCGTCGAAAATCCGAACTAATTGGGACCGAGGGGGTTCGGATTTTCAATTTGTTCGGATTTTTGAAAATAACCAAGAAAATGCTATTTAGGCTAAAATATATGCCCTTTAATCGATTAAAGTGGTTAAACAGTACAAGCAGAAAGTAAGACTACTTAGATATTATGATTTAGAAGAACCTTCACGTCATGATTACGCTTGGAACTCTCAATTACAGTACAGTATGTACTGTACATGTTTAAAAATTGACTTGTACATTATAGTTAACACAAACGAAAAATAAAAAAATTACTATACAGTACACTACTGTATGTAAAACACACTGTTATAATGATTGCACAAAGAGAAATAAATGAACTTTCTGTATGAAAAAACTAAAAATGTACGAAAGACAGAGCAATGATATCTACTGTCCTGTAGACACTGACTGTCTGAGGGTGGACGTGATAACTGATAAAGAGATAGACTGAGTTAGTGGGGCGAGTTAGTGTAGACAAAAATAGACAAGCCAAGGTTATTACCCCACCCCGCCCCGCTTTGTTCAACTCTGAGACAAACACGATGTTTGTTTACTGCTAACGCTAAATCAGCTTATTAGCGTGACAGTGAAAATACTGACAGCCAGTCTGCTGTGAGGGCGTATGAGAGCAGGTAGTATTAAGAAGTGTTTAAAAAGAGATACTGTAATGTAATGTCAAACTGCAGTGAAGATTTTTGTGGATTTTTTAACGACGCAATTGAAATTTGCGAAATAAAATTTTTGCAGGGGCTGCCTCGGAATGCGTTCGGATTATCGACGCTCTACTGTATATCAAAGCCCACTAAAGAATACTGTTGAGGAACGGGCTTGGGTACACCAAGATCTTGAACGCTCCAATCGCCGTAGTGCGACGTTGTCACGTTCTTCCCGCGCTTCTAACTTACTGTGGCTGACTCAACACATTTATAATTCTTTAAACTGTGCGATCAAGCCTCGAGCGGTAAATACCAGGAGTGTTCGAGGCTAGTAGATATGGCAACGCTGCGCGCCCATCCTATTGGCCGCCTCGCAACGGTATTCTTTAGTGGGCTTTGATATAGAATTAAATCCACGGCTTTTACTGTGGTGACCGATGGCAATATATTTGGTACTTGCTGGCAGCACCTTTGTGAGTAGATCAATTTCTCAAATAGTTGTTTGAAACCCAAAATCATATATAAATTTAATTTTGGAAATTCGCTCAACTCACGTCAGCGGTTCAGCTGCGTGGTCGAATTATTATTCTGTTGCCATTAGGTTAGCCTAGGGTCGAATAGTAAACTTGCGTCGATGCCTGTTTCTGTGCTGAAAACCACCAGCTTTGTTTGTTTATATTTTAGTTGTGTCACACTTTATTTAATTGTAAAATAGGCCTACTTGATGGTTTAGCTATTTGGTGTGTAAAGAGAGTACGGTGGCTTAGGATGAACCAAGTTGAAGTTAAAGCAAAGTAAATAGAATAGTATAGACTTTTCAAAAATATACATGGTGTTTAAAAAAAAAAAAAAAGATATATATATGTTTCCCTGTTTATAGTAATAATATTACGGCCTACATAAAATATTGTGTTAAATTTGTAAGTTAGTTTGATGTAGCTTATTTCTGTTTTTGCGAAATATTCAAAACGTGTTAATGTACTCCATGTCTCTCTATATATATACAAAAATGAATGTTTTTTTATTCCTTTTTTTCTTTGTCTCCTATAGAATCAAAAACTAATAGACCAATTTCACTAAACATTTCACATTATATCCACAGGTCTATCTTTACCAGTAGTGTTTAGTTCTTACAATGAATTACTATAGTCTAAGTGATTGAAATGGGATTACTACTCCTATACATAAACATAAATTAAACTAACATCCTACAAGCTATAACGCTAGAATTATGTAATATTATTGTTACGTTATATAAAAAACCATTTGAAATTTGATTACTTAAGTCAAAGGGATGAAATAGAAAAACTCCCCTTAAAATTCAATATTAATCGATACATTTACTTTTTCTATATTCTTAAACTACTCTTCTGATTTCACAAAAAAATTCACAATTTAAACATAATAGTATCAGGATTGTTTGGAGGATACGGTCGCTATAATCAAACAGCTTAAAATTGGGTAGCAACCACTATGCAATAAAAATAATTTGCACTAACTTCCTACAAATTATAAATAATCTAAATTTGTGTAATAATTCTTAAGTAACATAAAAAACATTTGCAATTCGATTGCTTAAGTCAAAGAAATGAATGGAATAATCACCCTTAAAATTAAATCAAGCAATAGCGAAGCATTACCGGGTCCACTAGTATGAAATAAAAAGCTATTAAAAGATAATTTTTGAATCTTAAATATATAATAACATACATGAATACAAAATATATTCCTACAGTTGTTTAATCATTATAATTGTACACATTTAACGAGTTAAAAATAGCCATCAGCATAGTTAGGTAGGCATAGGTTAAGTGTGTTATTTTTAAATAGTATTTTGTACAAATGATGTGCATCTAATTAATCCGCCTGTGATTTTTCACGGGGGTTTGATGGCAATGACTTGCTTTGGACTATGAAACAGTGAGAATGGAATTACAGCTTGAACTAGCTGAGTTTCTAAGTTGAAGCAGTTGTTTCCCAACTTCACAAAATTGGAGTTTTACAAGTCGTTATTCAACTCGAGCATCCTAAGTTTGAAAATCAAATGCCCTGAAGACAACTGTTGTGTTTGCATAGTCCTATTCTGTGAACGATTGTTTTCCAAAATGAAACTTGGAAAAGTTAGTGTCTGAAACAGATTGACAAACATTTTAGTTTGACTTCTGAAAATCAGCTCATCCCAGTTGCAACACAGTATGGAGACATTTTAGAAACACAGTCACAGTTACATTCATCGCACATTCCTCCGTGCTCTTTCAAATTATTCATCGAGTTTTGTAACGATAATTTATCAAGATTCAACAAACAATTATTTATCTATGTATTTTTTTTTTATAAACTTTGTCGGTTATAGGTAGCATTCTTTTTTTTCTTGCCCTTTCCTTTAAAAGTTTACCCAACACTGGAGTAAGGGGTAAAATATGTTCGCAGAAAATATCTTAGTTAAAATGTACTTATAGATGTAAAATGTTAATTTTTTGATATTTTTCGTACTACAGTATTATGAAACGTTTTTGGCAGTTTTATCTAAAAGTATAAAATATAGGAGATTATTTTGCACATTTTGCTTTCTTCACGATCTGGTTCGTGATAAATTTTTGTGTTTCATATATACAGCCATTGTTTCTGGTTCGCCATAAATCTTTCAGAAAGTAAAATACCTTGTAAGTAAACAGTATTTTACCTTGGGAGCAGCCACCGATCCGAGGTACATGGTCCACTGCGAGCGAAGCGAAGTAGTACATAATCCGAGGTCGCAAGGTCGAGCTGCACTTATTGCAAAGCGTAACAGCACGTGAGCCGAAGCTGGAGACTGAGGTGCACACTAATTCTACTAATAGATTTCGTACACGTAGGCACAGCTATTCAGCGCCTTCATGAGTAGACCAATTTCATAAATAGTTGTTTGAAAACCTAAGGTTTCTTTCACACGGGAAGCTCGTCCTAGCGAGGGGAGGAAGGCGCAGAAGTCTTAAATGCAAAGAGTGCGAAGGAACTTTCACATGGGGATGAGGGTCCTTTAGAGCTCATGAGTTAGGGCTCGTGCACCTTGAGCCGGGAGCTTGGTCGCATTTCTTCTTCAAAATGCAAAAGGAGGAGGGGGAAATTCACAAAGTAGGACGAAAACGGCTCTCGCTCCCTACTTTCTTGTCTCTTGCTCCTCAGCTGAATACTATCCTTCACCTTCCCGACGAGTTCATCAAATGAGGCCAATGACATTCGAGAGTATTTGAAAAAATTATTGCCATCCCATCCCGTCAAAATTCTTGATAAAGCGTGGCAAAAATCCCTGCTTCATCGAGCCTTTGGTTGATAGGATATACCCAATACGTTCTGAAATTTTGACGCTGTTGTCAAAGACTGCGTCGACGGTAAAGAAGATAAACGGCCACAGCAAGAGTACGATCCTTTGAGATTTTCTTGTACTCAGCGACAGAACCGAAAGGCTCCTCATTAGAGAAAAGCTCCCGCTCGTGAGGACGAGCCTTTGCGTCTTCCCGTGTGAAATATGCCTTAACATATAAACTTATTTTGGAAATTCGCTCAGTTCACGTCAGCGGTTCAGCTGCACGATCAAATTATTCTCTTTCAACTCTTCTACTACAAATACTAATAAATAAATTGATCAATTTAATCGGCTATACAATACTATAAAATTTAATTATCAACACAGTAAAGATCTTATTAGCAATTGATCGCAGTTTCAAAATATGTTTAACCAATAATAACAGTCGTTCCACTAATTGCTAATAATTATATTTAATTAGCTTTTTACTTTAACTTATACAGATCTCATTGTAACTTTACATAAAGATTGTATTTCTTTGGAATTTTAATTGCATCAATTATTCATAAATCAATAACAGAATCAATTATACAACCAGTAAGCAAATTTTTATATTTTTAAAACAACGTCGATAAGTTCAAAAATTCAGGTTGAAGAGGAACAGAGACTTGAACTTTTACAATCAGTAAAATGGGATAACATTAGACCTGAGGTCTAAGCACCGAAGTATTTAAGGTTTCATTAATGAGTGCCGAAAATGACGCTTTAAACACCGTAATTGTCGACTAAGGTTAACATTGTGTAATCTCTACTTTTTCCTTTCGCCTTTTCGAAGAAAAAAAAAATTACTGTTCATGTATATAATGTTTACTAGCTGAATACCCGTGCTACGCTACAGATAATTTTTTTAAATCACTATGTTACATAATTAATTGTTTTACTTTTCTTTCATCTTTTATTTCACGAAATTGAATTACCCGTATGTTCAATTAGTTATTTATTTATTGTTAACTGGCTGCCCGTCAACCGTCTTCGTGGGCTGAATGAATAAAATCAATTAAACATAATTCGACCACGCAGCTGAACCGCTGACGGGAGTTGAGCAAATTTCCAAAATTAAGTTTATAAGCCTATGTTTCAGGGTTTCAACCAACAATTTGGGAAATAGGCCTATTCACGACGGTGTTGAATAGCTGCAAAAGGTTCGCACGCTATTCCGCATAATATTGGGAGTGTCTTAAATACACAAAGCATTGCGTGCTTCGCACGCCAAACCCCGTATTGGGAGTGTCTTCAATACACGATGCATTGCGTGCTTCGCACGCCAACCCCACGGTAGGGCCCACCACATGGCTTTGAACCGGATACTTCTATGGTATTTCATGTTTTGATCGATTTTGGGGGAACAAAGCGAGCTATAAGGTCGCGTAAAAAAACAAAATGTGCAGAATGACATACTACATTTATATTTATAGAATAAACTCAAAAACAAATTCATTCTCGTAGGAAAAATGTTTAAAAATTGTTACTTCCGATCAAAAAATGTACTTCCGGTTATTGGATTTTTTGGCTAACGAACTCGTCCGAGCGAGGTAGACAACCAACATGTGTACCAAATTTGAAATTTGAACCAAATCAGACTTAAGGCTCGGCTCTCCACATTCAAAACTACGATATTGGCTACCAATTTCAATGTTAAATAACCAAAACATACCTTCACTATTAAGCATATTTTTGTGCTGTTTTTGTTAAAAAAACGAAAACTGTATATTTTTTTCTTAAATTAAAATAGATTGTGGGTGTTGATTGCTAAGGGTTTTTGCAATATCTCTTTTTGCAACTGAGTAAAAAATTAATAAAGTTTACTATTTTTTACTATTTATATCATACGTTTATGAAAACAATAAAACGGTTTCTGAAAATGTATTCGGCAATCAACATCCGCATATGACAGTACTTCAAAATGAAACCAAATTTTTAAATTTATTCCACGAATTAAAGGAAAAAAATGACTTATTCTGTAGCATTGGTCTTATGGGAATCAGATTCAATATGGCGGGCAGGGAATCGCCCCCTTAAAATGCGGCCACTAGAGTGCGCACACATACATACATAAATATATAGGCCTATATATATATAGGCTATATATATGATTTTTAATGACACCCCAAAACGTGTTCTGGGGACCATGATCGTGCTCATTTGCTACTCCCGACCTTGGGTCTTACCATAAGGGCCACTGTAATAGCTCTATTTTCCTATGGAAATTCGCTAATAAAGAATTCAGAGTAAAGAGCGTCTTCTTTTTCTAAATATACAGACTGGTAAATCACAGTCCTAGCTGGAGTTGCAGATCCTCTAGATACGTCTTTAACATGCGAATGCATAGATCGGGATAGATTTGATCAGCCCTTTACGTCTTTAAATATTTCCTTATTAATAAGTCCAAAATTTCAGCTCTATTGCTTTAAGGAAAGAATACCAATTACATTATTATTGTTTTTAGGGGTTGCTGTCATATTTTCACCCCTTACCAGCACGTAAAAAAATGTAAAACTAGTTTACTTTTTATATGTGTTTTTCAATAAATAAATGTACCAAATTTCAGCTATCTAGCTTTAGGAAAAGTATAACAAACAATATTTATTGATTTAGGAGTTGTTTCAACCATTTAAGGCCAAATATTTTAAAATCATTTTTTATTGCGCCTGTGGCCCCTATGAGCAGTATGTGTACAACATTTCACGTTCCTCTGCGGTATTCAATAAATCTTTATAATTTTACGTTTTTTTACTACATTTTCAACCCTTAGCAGAGCGTGACAAAATGTAAAACTGGTTTATTTTGTGTATGTATCTTGGTTGTTGTGAGAAATAAATGTACAATATTTCCGCTCTTTAACTTTAAGGAAAGTATACAAATTAATATTTATTGTTTTAGAGATTGTTAT
Organism: Philaenus spumarius; assembly: GCA_018207615.1. Classification (NCBI taxonomy): domain Eukaryota; kingdom Metazoa; phylum Arthropoda; class Insecta; order Hemiptera; family Aphrophoridae; genus Philaenus; species Philaenus spumarius. The sequence goes on from JAGFPH010001206.1 coordinate 249,396, forward strand.
TGTATTTCCATCCCTTAGCATAACATGGCAAAATGTAAAACTGGTTTACTTTTTAAACGTGTTTTACAAGAAATAAATGTACAAAATTTCTGCTTTCTAGCTTTAAGGAAAGGAAGTATATCAAACAATATTTATCGTTTTAGGGGTTGTTTCAACCTTTTAAGGCCAAATATTAGAAAAAAATCCTTTCTTAGTGCGCTTGTGGAGCTTATGAGCAATATGTGTACTAAATTTCACGTTCCTAGACGATAATCAAACAATATTTTATAGTTTTAGGAATTGTTTCAACCCTTCAGGGTCAAATATTTAAAAAATCTTTTCTCAGTGCGCTTCTAGCTCATATGAGAAATACGTGCACCAAATTTCGTTCTTAGGCCAACACAGATTGTTCTAAACGACAGCGTAGAGGATCCGCGGAGAATTTCGCCATGTATCCCCGTCGCCGTCAGTAAGATTAGAACGGCATGAACAGTTTACATCTTCTCGGGTAAACGATGCACGGACGAAGTTTAACATAATGGTCGGTGATTGAAATAAAAACTATTTAGTCTTAATATATAGTGATGTGGTTGTGCTGCTGCAATAAACTCAACACGTTAGATTCATCGTGACATAAAAACGATAGAACTTTTATTATTCCTACAAGTTTCAAACCATCCACAAACTTAGAGTCGTGTCCGTATACTTAGTCACACCTGGAATCTACGGTAAACTGCACGCACCATTAAACAAGAACTACGTAAAAAGCGGGTTTATAAAAGCTATCGGTACGAAAGTCATGTAATTAGAGTAGGTCAAAGTATTTGTGCTTTTTGACAGAGCTTTTAATGCAACGTATTAAAATGATAAGAAACTGAATAATGCCATCACTCATCTGAACCGCTGACGTGAGTAGAGCGATTTTCAAAATTAAGTTTATATGCTTTAGGTTTTCAACCAACTATTTGGGAAATATTCGCTGAATAGCTTCATGCGTGTACGAAATAATATATTAGTAGAATTTGAATAGTAGCCTACATCTCCAGAACACGCAATGCGTTCCTATCGCAGCAGGAAAACTCGCATTGCTGTTACTGAGGAAAACTCTTATTAATTACTGCGTTTCACGAGTTTACCCCTCCAACTGCTGATCATTGTTTTCCCAGTGCTAAGCCAAATTAGGGGTCACAGACATAGACATAAGGTTTTTTTTTACATAAGTAATTCAAACACAAACCATGATGTATTATATATCAATGTTTAGAGAAATAAGCATAGAATAATAAAAAATATAAAAATGAACTTATTCCTTATCAGTTGATGTCTTTTCCATGTTTATGTAACAATTTTTTCCTTTGAAAATATAAAAACTTACTTAGTGATCTCACAGCTCTATTCCATAAAGAGATACATTCATTTTCCTTATTAGTAAAATGTGCCAAATATTATAATGAAACAAGAAAAAATCATTTTTAGCACTTATTCTTATTCAGGGACACAGAAATTATGAAAAACTATCATGTTGCGCTATGTAGGCTACAAAACGGGTCTTTTTTTTATGGAAAAACACATGTTCACTAAAAATAAAAAACACTAAAAAAATCAACACTTCAAGAAATGAAGTCTCATCTGTGTATATTTGATAGATTACTTTATTATGAGTAGAACTATGTAAGATTTGTGTCATTCAGCAGATATTTGACGATTTTGTGGCAGATTTAGTAAGCCGTGTTTAATGCTATCGCGATCGCGATAATAGCACTGTAAACGCACCCAAACCTATCGCGATCGCGATAATCAGGCAGTCGGCCTCGGATTTGCCCCTACGGTAATATCACAATGGTGGTTTTGAACCGGGTATTTTTATATTTATGGTATTTTACATTTTGATAGATTTTTTGCTAACCGGATAAGGTCGTGTAAAATATCAAAATGTGCAGAACAACCTCCTATATTTATTGTTTTCGATAAAACTCCAAAAAGTTTCATTCTCCCGCTTTAAACATGTACAAGCGACTTGTGAAGAAAACCAACGTGTGTCCAAAATTTGGACCGAATCTGACGTAAAATGGGGCCGTTAGAGTGCGATTACATGTAGACATATTATATAGTTTTGAATGACACCCCAAAAAGTATTCTGGGGACCATGATCGGTGTTCATTGACCAATCCCGACCTGAGGTCTCACTATAAGTCACTGCAATAGCTCATCTTTCCTATGGAAATTCTCTAATAATTTTCACATATGAATGAAAATTCATCGGTCCATAGGTTAATTTCGATAAACAGGGTATTTTTTTTGAAAACTGGCCACATCTATTGTTTACAAGATGGAACCAGTTATTTGTTTTCAGGACCATTATTTGACGTTAAGTTAAATATAGAAAACCTATGTACTAGAGAATCCCAATCACCCCTCCTAATGCTAATGCTACATTATTAAGTATACAAATATATTTTTTGATATAAGAAAATTAAACTCGGCATAACCGTTCGCTGGCTACACTCGAAAATGTGTTTTTAACCGCCATTGTTTAGTATTAAGCAGAGTATAATGACAAATCTCATTTTACCAATTATTCAGTATGTGAATTCAATATAATTTTACCAATTATTTGAAAGTGACTGTAATTTTAAGCCACACAATTTGTGTATTTTGTGGAAATTTGTCCATTTAATGGTTTAATAAACTGTAAATGTTACTCTGTCTCAAAACGTTTATACAAAATAAAGTAGAATATGTTTTTAGCATAATTGTCAACTTTCGGTATCAGTTCAAACACGTAAGTTAAAATATAAAACCTAAAAGCAAACATAAGCATGTTTTGAATCTCATTTAGGCCTAGAAGCCAAGAACCAAACTTATCTGATATATATATAATAGTTTTAACTTTGTTAGCTTGACAAAACATAACATAATGGGTGATATTTACGATTTTCAATAACACATAAATATTTTACATTTTACCTTGGTTATTTTCGCTATAGCACTATAGTCTTTCCATAAACCATAAAATCTACGGTGTCGTGTCATCTCGTCCAGGTGTCATCTCGTCCAAGTGCCATCTCGTCCAGATTCCACGAACTTAGGGCGGGGGGTTAATTCTCTACCTGCCAACTAGTGCCATCTCGTCCAAAACCTATGCTATTGTTTACTTGACAGGTCTGCAAAAACTATTGGAACGTTTAATTCTTTGTATTAAGGGTGTTCTTTGTATTAATTCTTTGCGTAAAACAGCAAGGTATTTGTTTACTTTAGCGTGTCAATCGAAACTACTATAAATACACAAACCTTAACTTTTTTCTTTATAAATATAGTATTTATACACTTCGTAGAAACGAAAAATTTTGCCAACTCAACTACAAAGTTGTACATACGTTTTTAAAGTACAAACATACTGGTATCGGCCAGGTTAAGTAAAAAGTAAACATACTGTGACTAAATACTATATGTTAGAACCTTTTAGGTTTTTTTTTTAAATTTTAATTATAATAAAGTGATAATAACGAAATATAATCATACTGTTATCGGCCAGATTAAGTAAAAAGCAAATATACTGTGTCCACATACTATAGGTTTGAACCTTTAAGGTTTTTTTAAATTTTAATTATATAATGTGATTTACACTCGTACGATTTACACACCGCCACACAATTTCTCCGCACTTCTTTTCATTTTTTTTCGTATACCGGAAAGCGTTATATAAAAGACTAGGTTGGCCTCTTATGGTGGTCAAAAACTCCATATTCTACAGATGTTTACACCTCCCGATCAAGTATACAAAATGAGGTTTAAATTGGCAGTGTCCACATGTAAACAAAAGAGTGGGAGAGGGGTGAATGAGCTAGGCGAGGGCGCACAACCACAGACTACCTGCGTTGCGTTCCTCAACCCTTGTCAAGTTTTTACTTGGACGAGATGGCACTCTTTTCTAGAAAATTGGATGTTGGACGAGATAGCACTTGGACGAGATGGCACTCCATCAAATCTACCCTCGCTCCCACACGTGCACACACACTCACACGGCCTACCTGTTTAGTGGTTCTTTGAATCACCAACTAGCCCTTGTGCTACAAAATCACATTTTTTAAACTGTTAACTTTACTTAATTTTTACTCTAATTACTGAACTCTAAATATTATTTCTCGCAAAATGAGTCCAAATATTGTACAATTGTGACAACTCTATGCGGTTTTACTTTCAGTAGGTTACAAAGTCATAAATTTGACTACTTAAAAATAGTTATTAACATTTTATAACTACAGTAGTTCTCGAAGTGATTTCAAACGTATGCAAAAAACAAAGAAACTACAAAATCAGAATAATTATAACAGTGAACGTATACTGAGAGTAAAATAAATATAATTACAAATTCAATTTGAAATGTTACTGTACAATCGAATTCAAACAATTAATATTTTTTATTAAACCAATAAAATAATATTATAATACATAAAACTAACACAAGCATATTTGATTATATGATAGTTCCCCACACTTCCACACACTGCCCAAAATACTGACACTTTCCCACAGCCCTTGGACGCGGCTACCTGTTTAATGACTCAGAAATAAATAATCTCGACTGACAGTTCCACACACATCTCCCCCCCCCCTCCGGCTAAGGCTAAAGGCTTCAGCGATCACCATTACAGCCGCACCTTAACATAATACTCCTTTGGAGTGAAGAAAAGCGCTCGGTCTATGTACTTCATTACTAACACGGTCTCAAAAATATCATTGTGATGTAATGTAATTTCCATCAAAATAAAATAAATGTAGAGTCTGATTTTCATTACCTAACTTAACCTAACCTAACCTAGCCTTGGGTGATGGGGGAGGGGGAGAGGTGTGTGGAAATGTCAGTCGAGATTATTTCTGAGTCATTAAACAGGTAGTCACGTCCAAGGGCTGTGGGGAATTGTCAGTATTTTTTGCAGTGTGTGGAAATGTCAGTGTGGGGAACTGTCCGGACACCAGCATATTTACATAGCAATATTGAAAGTAAAGGATAGGAGGCTTCTTAAAAGTGCCTTCTTAAAATTCCAAGGTATGCCAAAAAATAAATAAAACTAAATCAGAGTCAATTTAACATGTCAAAAAACTATTTTTATAAAAACGTAACTTACTATGCCACTACGGAAGTTAATTTAAAATGAAGCTATATAAATTTCCAAACAAGACGGTAGTAATGAAAATGACAAAAACAATATAGTTTTTGTTTTATGTATTTATCAGTGTTACTAGCAATGGAATTTCTTTGTAACATTTTCTTAAATCTCAAGTCAAGAAGTAAAGGGAGCCGCTTCGATCGATCACATTAGATTCAATTAGCTGTGGCATTCTTTCCTTTTCTCTTGTCACCAAAACTTGACAGATTAGGTATGGAAGAAGAAAACCAATCGCTGTTATTTGCCGAGGTTTCTTTTTTTTTGTATTCTTTAATCATTCTTTTATGTGGTAAAAAACATGAAATAAATATATTATATACAGAACGTGAATGAGTATACTTGCGGAAGATATAATACACGTAGTTGAATCGCTGACGTGAGTTGAGCGAATTTTCAAAATTAAGTTTATTTGTTTTAGGGTTTCAACCAACGATTCGGGAAATCGGTCTCGTCACCAATTCGCTGAATAGTTGCCTGCGTGTACGAAATAAAATTAGTAGAATTTTTTGATACCTCAGCCTCCAGCCTCGGCTCACGCACTGCTTCGTTCCGCTCACAGCAGACAAATTCGCTTTGTGAGTTCGCCCCTCGAACTTGCAACCTAGGATCATTAACGGTTTTGCTTCGCCAGCATATCTAATAAACGGTACCAGTAACTGGCACATACTTTCTCACAAACATATTTAAATTATTAACACGTTCACTGCTAAGGACGCACACGTGAGCTTGACACTGAACACTATGAGAGTCGGCTGACGCACAGTGCATTGCACGCTAATTGGGAGTATTTTCAATACACAATGCAATGCGTGCTTCACACGACAACCCCCCATGGGAGTATTTTCAACACAAAACCATTGGGTGCTTCGCACGCCAATCCGTATGTTAAGAATATTTTCAATTAAAAATGCATTGCGTGCTTCAAACGCCAACCGTAACCCCAACTGTGACTTCACAATTGTATCAAAGTAGGAGAGTGAATAGTACATTAAAGTAGGCGAGTAAGTAATAAATATTATTATTATTAGCTAAAGAAGTAAACTGTTCAATCGATTTGGAACAAATTTGCACCAAACATGTCAATTAGTCCTGTGTAGACGCACGGAAAAAGGTTTTGACAAATTTTTAAAACAACCCCCTTTTAGGCCAAAAAACCCCAAAAATCTGATATTATTATTAGCTAAACGATAATTTTTTTAAAGATGCCGTTTTTTTGCATATGATAGGGTACATTAAGGACTACAAATAAGGCAAATTTTATCAAAATCGTTAGAGCGGTTTTTTTATTAAAAAAATTATAACTGATTTTTTGGGGGTGTTTTGGCCAAAAAGAGGGTTGTTTTTAAAAAAATTTCTAAACCTTTTTTCGTGCATTTATTCAGGCCTAATTGACACGTTTGGTGCAAATTTGTTGGAAACCGGTCGAATGGTTTTCTCTATAGCTTTGTATACATACAGGCATACATACAGGCAGACATACAGACATACATACAGATATTTTGTAAAAAAAAAACACTTTTTGGAACTCAGGGGGTTCCAAAAAAATCTCAACATCGATTTGTTTTTGCGATCACTATAATTTTTCTATACTATATTATAGTGAGAAAGTAAAAGAAGTATACGTGTAATGAGAATATAATAATTTTATTTGTGCAACAAAATTATATTCTAGTAGCTTGTCGTGGTACATTAACATCATAGTTGGTTATATCGTGTATTTCGTCAGTCACATAATTTAGAAATATTAAATAACACGACAGTTTGGTTGCGAATAGAATTTGGTCTATAGTTTGTTGTGAGTTAGTAATTCTGACCGATAGTTTACTAAAATACAGAAACCTTACAAGAGTAGTAACACCGTAACAGTTTCATCGTGAGAGGTAGCTTAGAGTTTATCCTTGTGCCTACTGTGTCGTACAGTTTCTCGAGAAGGATGCCCTTACAACAACTCAAGGGAGGATGCACTTTATAGTTGGGCCCGTTGTCAAAGATCTGCTCAAATATTGGGCCAAAATTGCAGTGGGAGAGAAGTAAAGTTCCTGGCCGAAATGGGAGAACTCTAGAATGTTATCGAACCAACTCATTTTTAAAAAAATACAGGAACCTCTTTTCCAGCAAATTGTACGTAGTGTTTTCTGATTTTGCCCCACTTTGCTCTACTATATTTAAAAAATACTAATTATTATTCTTTTTTGATTTAGAATTAAATAAGCTTTCAAGCGATATGCCACAACGATATTTGGGAATATTTAAACATTTTGAGTCACAGCCATTTTGATTTTTTCAAAATTGATTTCGAGTGGTTCAACCAAATACAGTTGTGTGCCACATCGTTTGAAAGCTTATTAGCGAATTTTCATAGGAAAAATGAGCTATTGCAGTGGCCCTTATGGTGAGACCCTAGGTCGGGAGTAGCAAATGAGCACCGATCATGGTCCGCAGAACACGTTTTGGGGTGTCAAAAAAATGCATATATGTATATATGTGTTCGCACTCTAGCGGCCGCATTTTAAGTCCGATTTGGTCCAAATATGGTACACGTGTTGCTAGTCTGTGTGGCTCGGACGACTTCGTTAGCCAAAAAAATCCCAAAACCGGAAGTACGTTTTTTGACTGGAAGTAACTATTTTTTGAGATTTTGATTAGGATAATGACATTTTTTTAGAGTTTTTTTCTAAAAATGTAAATGTAGGATGTTATTTTGCACATTTTGTTTTTTTACGCAACCTTATAGCTCGCTTGGTTCCCCCAAAATCGACCAAAACGTAAAATACCATAAAAGTACCCGGTTCGAAGCCAAGTGGTGCAAACTCGCGAGGCCACTAGGCGTAATCTAATTCTACTAATATATTGCGTACACACAGACAGCTGTTCAACGCCTTCGTGAGTAGACCTATTTCCCAAATTGTTGGTTGAAACCCTAAAACATAGGCATGTAAACTTATTTTGAACATTGTGTATCAGTATCCAAGTCACTACTTAAAGTAACAATTATTATATTTACCTTTGTATTTCCGTCGTGTGACTTCCTTTATATATTATGGCAACGCGTTTCGGAATCTATGTTCCATCGTCTGGCTTCTCTGAAGATCAGGTCGTCATATATTACATTAAAAACACTTCACAAACACAAACACACATGTCATTTAACAAAAACATATATTGATGTGAGGAATCGGTGCGCACCGTTGGAAGGTTGACCAACTACTGCTTATAAGTAGTTTATATAAACTTAATTTTGGAAATTTGCTCAACTCACGTCAGCGGTCCAGCTGCGTGGTCGAATTATATAATTTTGAATCGAATCCAAAAAGAATAATAATTAGTGTTAACAAAAAAGAATAGTACAGCGAAATGGGGCAAATTCGGAAAACACGATTTCGTTGTTTTTTGGCAGCCATTTTTCATCGGATAAATATATGGATGTGAAAATTTCTCCGTTGGTTTCCTCTTGAAATTGTACATCGAAATGTTGTATCACGTGACCACCTTCCCATTTAAAAAAATAAAAGTTACATTCAAATAGCGGATCCTAGATGGCGGACATTTTTTTTTTAACCACGCTGAAATGTAGAATCTTGTCATCTGTGTAAATGATTAAAATTTCAAATTTGTACCTTTATTCGTTTTAGAATTATTTAAGGGGTCCGGGACTTTTTCAACACGATAGTTTTGCATTATACAGTGCCGCTACATTTTAACGTTAGTACGTACGATTTATATTTCTAGGTACAAACGTATACTTACTACTCGTATTATTAAACCACCATGTACTTATTAGTGTCAAAGTTTATAGTAGGGATGTATTAATTAGATTCAATAAACGTAATTCACGAAACTGTTTCATTTGTTTAATTAAACAGGGATTACATAAGTTAACCTTGTATCTCGACAAAACAAGTTATACGTCGAACATATAGTCTTTACTACTATAACTTACTTCAGAGATGTCAAGTTATACTTTAAACCCGTATGTTGATACGGTTTACATTTGGTGCATACGTTGTTGTTCTGATAATACATATTTGACTTTATAAGTATTCGTTTTATTTTACCTGATTATTATAGACCAATTTTTTTGAAATAAGTCAATAAAGTGTAATAATACTTCATATTATCCAACAAAGCACAACCATTTCGACAAACACGAAGTAAAATTAGGTGCACTATTAAATTTCACAATTTAAAATTACTTTTTAAGGCAAAAACCTGTAACGTGAGATATGCTGATAATTATAATTAGAGGTATTAATGAACGGACGTTAAACCAAGAAAACGAGTTTTATGGTCCAAACATCACGATCTCGGAACTACCGCATACACCCCGGTTTTGACGAACAATACATCTACATTACACTAACTATAATGTTTAACACTTGAGACTATAGTCCATTCGTCTCCGAGTGGCACACAAGGGATTATGAGACACTTACACCGTTCCACTCGGCAAGTACATGGCTCATTCACTGGGGCTCTCAGTGTGTAATTGCTACTTCTTTAAAATATACAATTTAATTACTGAAGTCAGTATATTTGTAAACTTCGTGAAATTCCAAAAAAAGTTACACCAAACAAGGTATGATTATGATAATACTAGCTGACCCGTACGGCGTTGCCCGTGGTGGTTGGTATTTTCAGTCTTTTAAACGTAATTATACCCTTTCTTAGTGAGCACCTATGGATAGTGAGTACCAAATTTCATTTCAATCCGTTCGGTAGTTTTTGAGAAATCATGATGAGTGAGTGGTATTTGGCTTTTATAATATTATAGATATAGAGGTGCAACATGCGTAGTAGTATTATATATTTAATGTACTGGTTACAATTAATAATTATTTTTTGACATCAAAGAGTGTTACATATTGTTGATTTATTTTTACTTTTATTTTAGAGTATTCACCCATAGCATGTATAAAATAAAATGTAATCTGAAACAACTGTCGATTTAAAATAAGCATAATTTTTGACCGCACAGTTTCTACATGTAAGTGCGGGTAACTAGTTGAATGATTTTTATATATTAATTATTATTAATTCTACAAACTACCTCGAAGCAACAATGAATCACCGCTCGTTTTGAGGACTTATAATAGATTATAATCACGGTATGTGTCACGAGACAGCTGCGCAGTAACTCTGATCTCAGATGACGTCACTGACACCGTCTCATGCTTCCCGCCTAGCAGAAGCAGATTGATTTGCACTAACTATTTACGCAAACAACGATTTGCTGGGTTCGTTATGTGTAATTTTTACACAAATGTGTGCGTGATGTGTAGTATAGTTTTCTTCAAAACAGTGTATATAATATTTTAAGTTTAAGTGTGTGTATATTTAAGTGTTTTATAACAAAATGCCTTGTTGTGTAGTTGCCGGTTGCACCAATCATACGGATCACGCAAAGAGTTTAGGAATTGTCTTTCATAAATTTCCTAAAGATAAACTACACAAACAGCGGGTACATTTTTGTAAAAGGAAAGATCATTTTAATTCACTTACAGCGTCGATTTGCTCTGAGTATTTTTTAACGACATATTTTGAAAGAGACTTAAAAAGTGAACTATTAAACAAACCTACCTAAAAAACACATTTTAAAACTCAAGTCAGTTCCAACACAAAAAATACCAAATGCCACCACAACCCTCCCCCCCCCCCCATAATCAACTAGCCGAAAATCGTGAATCTAAAAATATTATAAAATCTTTGCTACATGATTCAGCAGAGAGTGTAAATATTCAAAACACACCTGATGATCAGGAAGCTAATTCTTCTTCCAATTTAAATTTAACACGACCTATATCTGGTGATTTATCTATGGTAGAGGCTTTATATGAAAACGACAGTAATTTTAAAAAAGAAAATAAATTACTTGTAAATAAACTGAACAATGCTAGTGTTCTTATATCAAAACTCAAACAATCTTTAGAAAAATATGAAAAAATATTTACCGTATGTCAGCAGCAATAGTATTAAAGGGAAAATGTACAAACTGGTCGGCTGATGATGTAGCAAAAGCAGTATCTATCAGATGCATCTCTAAAAAAGGATTATCATATCTAAGGGAAACATTAAAATATCCCCTCCCAAGCGAGACAACCATAGAAATAGACCGCCATACAAGGCGGCTTTCTCAATTTTCAACCTCTCCTAGATTTTTAGACATTAGTATGAATATACTTAAAGGGCAAGCTATAATATATAAAGATTTTCATAAGGATGTTGTCATCAGTTTTGATGAAATGAAATTTAATTCAGACATCTGTTATGATCGTATTGAAGACAAGTTTAGAGGCCCACATGTGAATGTCCAGGTCATGATTATTCGTAGCCTAACACGGAAATGGAAACAGCCGATTACAGGTACAGTACCTGTTTTGTTGTATTTACTATTTGTTATGCTATTTTTATCACTTAATATTTGACTTTGAATATTTCCATTTTAGGTTTATTAATTGGGTTTAGGTCATTCATACTATTAATTTCAAACAAATTAACAAAATGTTTCCTTAAATTTTTGTATATGCAAGTACATCTTTTTATAATGAATAACTATGAATTTACTGTCGATAACAAAGGTTTTACTATAAAAATTGCACCTCAAGATTCCCTAGAGTGTATATGTAATCCCATGAAAGATTGTATATTTTCCGTTCACCCAATAGTCGTGTAGGGTGATGTTTTTAAGAAGCTTGTCACTGACGAAATCGAATCGCTGTAGAGATGCCGGGCGCTTCGGTGTCAGTGACGTCATAGCCACCAACGACCTGCGCGTGACACATTCCGTCTTGTTCTAGTTACTGTGGATTATAATATATATTAGATTTTTTAATACGATAGATCAACGCTTTTTTATTAGACTGGATTCATAAGTTTGTACATAAGACAAACATTATTCTATTGTGTATAACATTCGTTTAAAGGTATTTAAAATAACCATTTATTAAGCATGTTTTTGTGTTATAAATGTTTTTATCTATTAATAAACTTGTTTTTTGTTTATATATGTTCGGAACGAATAAAACCACTGAAGATATTGCAAATATCTTATATCTTGTACGTATTTAACATTAATTGCAATGTTATCGTTAATAAGTTTTCATCATTTGTTACCGAATCTATATATAATACTAGCTGACCCGTACGGCATTGCCCGTGGTGGTTGGTATTTTCAGTCTTTTTAAAGTAATTGTATTCTTTTTAAGTGTTCAGTTTGTGAGTGGTATTTGGCTTTTATATATATAGATCTTAAATAATAAAAGCACTATTGTCATAATAATAAAAGATCTGAAATTATGATTTTAGTAACTTTGATCCCCCCAACCCGCCAAAAATTTTTAATTTTTTAAAACCCTTTTTTAGTAAACACTTATAGCCCTAGAGGAAGCTACATACCACATTTCATTCCAATCAATTCGGTAGTTTTGAAGAAATCGTGATTTAATAACTTTGATCCCCCAAACCCCCCCTAAAATTTCCAATTTTGTAAAACCCTTTTTTAGTGTACACTTATGGCCCTAGAGGCAGCTACATACCAGATTTCATTCCAAAACGTTCGGTAGTTTTGAAGAAATCGTGATTTAATAACTTTGATCTCCCCAAACCCCCCTAAAATTTAGAATTTTTTCAAACCTTTTCTTAGTGAGCACCTATGGCCCTAGAGGAAGCTACATACCAAATGTCATTTCAATCCGTTCGGTAGTTTTTGAGAAATCGTGATGAGTGAGTGAGTGAGTGGAATTTCGCTTTTATATAATTATATAGATTAAAGTGCAACTCTGAAATTGAATAAAACTAATTTGAATCACTGCACTAAAATACAAATAAACTTCCTCGGCGTTACACTGTTAGCTGTAACTATATATGTCAAGTGGACTCATTTTTCTCGAAATCAATTGAATCACACAACAAATGTCAAAACTCTCGCTGATACAAACTATACAGGTTTTAACTTATGCACCCTCTGTGATGGAGTATTTTAAATGCATTTATGTTACTAACACTAACATGGAAGAGAATGGTATTAAATTTTTAAAAGCTCGGCTTTGCTGGGCAATAAATGAGACTAAAATCATAAGCTTGACAGTGCAGTTCACCCATAAAGGCCACCTATAAGAACTCACTGTCGTTACGGTCTCCGAGAACAGTCGTCTTGTACCTGCCTTTGCCTACTAGATCAACGTTGGACTGCACACAGATTCCGTTCAGATCACGCTTAATGATTGACACCCATTCCTAAGGGCATCCTGAGAGCTCATCACGAACACTTTTTGAAATGAAAACTTCTTTAGGAGCACTTTTTGGATGAGGTAAAATATACGAACTCGATATACGCGTCTTAAAGTGAGACGCTTTGTGTGTTTGATTTCATCGATGGTTTCTTCTTCTTCTTCATTGTTTTACACATGTACTAATATAAACCAGAAGTTTAATGTAAAGGCCGATCGTAAAAGAAGAAGAAATAGATGAAATAAAATAGGCAGCCTTAAATTCAAACGCTTAATAAATAAAATTATTCAATGTCTGTATAGATTTTCTCAAGCGACGTTACCGATGGAATGGATAATGCACTTCCTGATTTTGTAAGTTCAGTTAAGTTAGCTATTAGGTGATAGCTTTAAAAATATATATTTTAACTCCTATGTCAAGTTTCAATTCGATATATTAAAATTCGGCCAATTTAGAATGAGCCAACGCTTCATATATGGATAAGATGTGCTTAGTGATTTCCCCTGCTGCAAAATACATACCTGCATTATATAATTTTTTCCAGACAAACCATTGCTCGGACGAAATAAATACATATGTCCTTTTTTGTTGAAAATACCTCTCCTACACGGTGGTATTTTTTATTTTGCTCTATCTTCATCCCAGCTCGAAATATTAAGGATAATCGAAAAAAAATGATAATCGATTTTATTTCGACTTTGGGAAATCGATAGACTGGTAAACTTTTTTTTATGTTAATCTACATACTTTAATGTACTTATAAAAAAAAATTCAGCCGTATTGCAAATTACTGGTACTTTTGGTCTAAATTGACCTTTACAGACTGGCCTAAAAGGTCATAGTGCTTTCTCAATTTTTAAACGTAGGTCTATTAATTTGTTAACTCGGTTGCTAGGGTAATGAATGTAAGTGCATTAAAGAAATTTGTGTTGGTTGAATATAGGACTCGCATAAAATGATGTTGTTAAACCTTTCATATAAGTTAGCTTTTTAACTTTAATATATTTAACAATAGGTATTCAAATTATAATAAAGTAAACCTTTCTCGAATATTTTCAAGAAGTCTGTGTTGGTTCACAAACAAACCAATAAGTGAAAACTGTCACACAGTGAAAGCTGTTGGTTATATTGTTTTAATCCGAAATTTGATAATTATTTTTATCTTGTCCCAATTGAAATTTAAATCTAAATTTAATTTTTTTAGATTTCAATTTTAGATGAGACAAGTAAAACTAACGATCAAATTTTCGAATCAAACCATTATAACCAAGGATTTGTATTCATAACTCTTTTCACTTCTGTAGCCGGTCACACGACTTCTTTCTTTTTCTTTTATTAAGAAATATACTCATATTTCTCCATATCTATTTATAGTCTTGTGATTTTTCCCATTTACCAATTATGGCACAGTTTACCATTTTGACGGCGAAAACAAATTTGCCTAAACATTAAGCACTTATGCGACTCTTAGATTTTGTATGACCCGCATCAATCAACACAATTTCAAAAAAAGCATTTCTACTTGGTTTTAAGTAGTAGTTAAAAAACAATACATCTGGCACTTATTATTTTTAGTTATTTTACGGTACCAAAATTATCTATATATAAAAGCGAAATACCACTCACTCACTCACTCATCACGATTCCTCAAAAACAATTGAACGGATTGAAATGAAATTTGGTATGTAGCTTCCTCTAGGGCCATATGTGCTCACTAAGAAAGAGTTTGAAAAAATTCGAAATTTTAGGGGGGGGGGGATCAAAGTTATTAAATCACGATTTCTTCAAAACTACCGAACGGATTGGAATCCGTTAACTACCCGTTGGACGATACTATCTTAACCCAAAGTATCTTTTGAAGCAATCGGAAATTTTGATTGTCCCCTAAAAATGGGGGATTTTGGGGACAACTCTTTTTAAATGGGAAGTATGGTCATGTGATACCTCATTTTAAAGGTATATTGAAGACTAGGAAAATGACATAAAGAAAATAAAAATCGGACCACCCAAAACAAAATGACGGCCCTAAACGTATTGAAATAAATCGATATAAAGTTGCTAATATCTCGAAAAGGAAGAGTTTTTAGAAAAAATTTCAGGACGCAAAAAATGTTTATTTCAAACTGCTTGACCTAAAAAAATTGCTTCCAAACTTAAACATTTTAATGAGAAGCTAGTCATGCAAGAGAAGATCAAGCACTTTGAAATAAACATTTTTTGTCTCTTGAAATTTTTTCTAAAAACTCTTCCTTTTCGGGATATTAGCAATATTTATTTATTAGTTATATTTATTTAATAGTTTTCAAATATTGTAGTCGAATAAAACTATAGTTTCAGGTACTTGAAATTATTACGATTAAATTTGTTTACTAATTTGTTTTAAAATGGTATATTATTATCTTTACAGTGTCAAGTTGCCTTCCTGAAATTGTACTCATAGTATTAGAGAAGTACTGCGTCAACAAATTGTTTTTACATAACTTGAAACTTTAAACCGAGAATAAATCTATTACCGAGATACCAACTTTGCTTTACTTTTATGGATAAATTAATTAAAACTTTAACGACAAAAATAATTACTGTGAAACTTTACACAACTCCAATTTCCACAGAGTTTAGTTTTAGTTCGGTTGTTTAAACAATTTCTTAAAATTTAACACATTAGTCAGAACAGTTTTAAGATTAGTATAGTGAATTACAGAGAAGAAAAATGTTTTCCTATTTCTAACTCTTCTTCACTAATTTGTGTGTTCTTTCTAAATACCCATATGTGTATGTGGTACTAGAGGCCTCTGGTCCTGCCCGCTTCACTCGTCGACCTAAGCGGCAAAATATTATTGTATAATGTGGTATTTTCACGGTAATGACGATGGATTAGGACCAAGATTTTTGTATTTTTATAAGAAGAGAGGCAATTTTTAAGATATAAAGTATGACCAAAATGTGATACGGTAAAGCGGTATTTCAAACTGGTCAAATAGGCTAACAGTTTTTTTAAACACTAAAACAAACAAATATACTTTAGAAAATTCGCTCAACCCACTTCAGCGGTTCAGGTTTGTGATCGAATTATTATTTATCCCAATGGCTGATTTCACACTTGCCGACACGACACCGACTCGGCACCGACACGATATCGACCCGATACAGCAATAATACCGATATCGTCACGATATCGGCAGACGTATTTCACATTCACCGACTCGACGCCGATACCGACACGGCCAATTGTACAAGCTATCGTGTAGATTGACCCAAAAAATACATAGGACAAACAAGGATGTTCAAAAAAAGTTTAAGGAACATAATCCGTCTGCCAACAAATTACATAGCTAATAAAAAAAGTAAATGTGTGCTGTCGTGGAACCCCCTTCAGGAACGAAGTTCATCACGTCTTTTCTTCAATTCTTTTACCAGCCTTAACGGCAACATAAACACACAATTTTAATCTTTCAATTGCCGTTTATTATTATATTGTTTTTTATACAAATATTTGCTGTTTCCATACGTTTAATGTTATTATAATAAAGGTGTAGAATTAATTATAACATCAAAGCTAAGATGGTAAACACAGTTAAATGTCCATTAATTGTAAATACATCCAATAAAATGTTGGTTCACTGTCTAGGCCTAACATAAAATTATTGTGTGTTTGTTTAATTTATGTTACCTACCTTAACGGCAAAATACATACAATGATTTTAGGTTAGGCCTAGACTTAAAATTACTTTCTAGGCCTAACCTTGCATAAATACTGATAAAATTTATGGGCCTATTTTATTCGGTGAAAAATTGTTTGTTCATGTCTTCAGTAAAAAAATAAACATGGCTTACTTTCCACAAGTTCAATTAATGTCACAACTTCATATTTAAAATGAGACATATTTATTATTTATCTAAACAGAAAAAATATTTAACAGAGGCTAAATTATTATTGATTGATTACCATAGCAACCAGTAAACAAACTGAGACGATATCCTACCGATAAAGAAGGGAGACCAGCAGCTCGCCGACATGTCGGCGCCTGTAACGACACGACACCGATATGTCGGTGAGTGTGAAAGCTACTAAGTTTAAGTTAGTTTTCATTACCGACAACATCGTTCCGATATCGTGCGGTGCCGAGTCGGTGTCGTGTCGGCAAGTGTGAAATCAGCCATTAACTTAAATTTTGATAAATCCTATACTTTTCTTAACAAAAATATTTAATACGTGTGTAGAGGCAGCAAAGGGAATTGACATGCGTAACATGCAGTGGTCTCCCCTAGTCATAATATATTAGCTTTAAAGAATAAATTAAATAAATAATAACACTTAAAAATATCTTTTTAGATTTATATACTATTTGATCCCGAACCATTGTTTTAGTTTATCAAACAACTGTTAAACTTGTTGTAGCTTATCAAATAATTATTGTTAAACTTGTTGTAGCTTATCATATAACTGTTAAACTTGTTGTAAGTTATCAAATAACTGTTAAAATTGTTGTAGCTTATCATATAACTGTTAAACTTGTTGTAGCTTATCATATAACTGTTAAACTTGTTCTAGCTTGTCAAATAATTGTTAAACTTGTTGTAGCTTATCATATAACTGTTAAACTTGTTCTAGCTTGTCAAATAATTGTTAAACTTAATGTAGCTTATTATCAAATAACTGTTAAACTTGTTGCAGCTTATCAAATAATTGTTAAACTTGTTGTAGCTTATCAAATAACTGTTAAACTTGTTGTAGCTTATCAAATAACTGTTAAAATTGTTGTAGGTTATCATATAACTGTTAAACTTAATGTAGCTTATTATCAAATAACTTTTAAACTTGTTCTAGCGTATCAAATAACTTTTAAACTTTTTGTAGGTTATCATATAACTGTTAAACTTGTTGTAGCTTATCAAATAACTGTTAAACTTAATGTATCTTATTATCAAATAACTTTTAAACTTGTTGTAGGTTATCAAATAACTGTTAAACTTGTTGTAGCTTATCATATAACTGTTAAACTTGTTGTAGCTTATCAAATACCTGTTAAACGTGTTTTAGCTTGTCAAATAACTGTTAAACTTGTTCTAGCTTATCATATAACTGTTAAACTTGTTGTAGTTATCAAATAATTGTTAAACTTGTTTTAGCTTATCAAATAACTGCTAAACTTGTTTTAGCTTAAAGCACTGACTTTCAGATTTATATAAAGCTGTAAAAATTTTTGGATCGTGTTTTGTTAAATGACAGATTCTTTCTGCTTCAATTTATCTAACAATAAACCTCCCACATATTGCAGAAGGCAGATATGCTTTGCTAAAAAGGGTTTCGGCGTAAGATGCCAAGCTATCAGTCATTTCTCGAAAGGGTGGGTTAACGTTCTTCATGTTTGCTAAACAGTGTCTTTTATCTTTATATTGGACATTATTTTAAATTATACCAATATTTTAAAACTATTCATAAGCTGCTGATAAAATTACAAATTACTGTAAATAACAAAAACTATTTGTGACAACAGGTCAGCTGTTAAATGCTGGCTCATTAGCCTCAGCTGTTCACCGTATAGGATAATGTTAACATTGTTTGGGAAACTGAGCACAGCTGTATACGATATCTTGACTATTAGGACGTTGTGGTGTTACAATATAATTACAAAATACGTTTATATAAACAGATTTAAATTATTATTAGTAAAGATTTTCCTTACAATACTTTTTGTTTTACATAAATATTGTATTACATATTTAGAGGCGGTCTTACGTTGTCGTATAACTGACTAATAATATTAATTTCGTTTTTAAGTTTTCACCAGAATTAATCGTGCGTATTATAATGGGCGATTTAGGAAGTAACGGAGAAACTTTCAGTACGTGTTCTACTATTGAAATTTTTGAAGTTGTAACTTCTATTGGCACATAGGGTACTTTCGATTGACTATGTTTCTGAAATCTCTAAACTTTTTGCGTAGACACAAGTCAGAGTGTGGAGAGTATAATATATAGTATATATAGTACATATAATGTATATAGAAAAGTAAGCGTGTGCTTCTGTGTTAAAATGTAGCTAGTAACGTTTCAAACGTAAACCTGAAGGCATTTCACCCGGAAACCATGATCTTGCTTGCTGCGACCAGTATAAAAAATTACGATTTATATAAACTTCGAGCTATTACAGACTAGGAACGTTTTAACTGGTTACTCAAAGTGCCTTGTAATAGTATCGCTGTTCGGCATCTTGGCTAAGATCAAAGTGTGGCATCTGTTCTTATCAGCTTAATATGTAAGTATAGTGTGAATCGTCGAGTGTTCTAACAGTATTCTGCTCTAAATATTTGATATTGTGTTGGTGTGGTCATCAGGGAACGTTGTTGTGTGCTGACACCTGCGATTACTCAGAACTACTAGACCAACGGCTGTTTACTCTTCATAACAATAACATTTTTTTACTTTGAGTATATTGTACATCGGTGAGAGTTAGTTAACGGTTTTTATAAACATAGAAAGTGACTTATGATATAGATAAGAGTTTTGAATTTACTTTGTTGGATTCGTATATACAGAAAGTCGGTAAGTACATTGATAGTTACAATTATATTTATTATTATTTGAGGATATTTGCATAACTGTTCTATAACTTCTTTAAATAGACAATGTATAACCTTTGATTACGTATTTTTAAATCTGATATAGGCAGAAAGGAAATCATATTATTTTTAGAGAAAATAACACTTTTTAAAATAATAAACAATTTTTAAAATTTTGAAAGTTTCTAGGATTTCTTATAAACTTCATGAAATTTAACACCGTATTACATTTTTTAAATCAAAACTAAAGACTTTACTCTTTTTTGAATTAAACAAATGGAATATTGTCGATTTTAATATTGATTATTTATAATTTGATATAATTAGATTATATAAGTCTTAAAATGGAATAAAAATGTGTAATGTATAATGTGAGAAAATATATTTAATATAATGTTCTGCAGATTTAATAATAACTAAAAATATACTTAATTAAAATTTTTAGGAGTTAAGAATAATTTGTTATTTGAATAATTAATTATGCAATTGCAATTTCAAAATATGATATAATATTGTTTTACAATATTATTGACTTGTGTAATTTGTTGACCCTTATTCTCCTCTAATATCAACACTGATACAAATTAAATATAAATCGGTCATAGAAGTTATCACTTCCAACGTGTGGTCTTCAGCACGCCCATTTTTTTTAAATCTTGTTAGTTGTCCATAATATCCTAATCTTTTAGTTTTAAGCCAATAACTCGGTTGTCTTTTAAGTTACAAAAATAATACAAAATCTTCATGTTTGTCATTAAAAAAGGATTTTTTTGGTTTCTTGAAATTTGTTTGTAAGTTAGTGGTTTTCCAGATATTTTACGTTAAACATTTTAAACAACCTCTATTTTGAAAATTGTTTTTTTTTTTGGCACATGGGTAAAAGATGTACAAATATATATATCCAAAATTTGCGATCAATATATTTCCTATAACCAAGAGTTTTTATTATTTAAAAGAAAAAACAAGATGGTGGATAACTGAAAAACGAAGCATTTCCGAACCTATGTTTATGTGAACTTTTTCTTTTTTTTTTACTTGTAGAACACGTATTGAAAGTTTCTCATTTTTTCATGTATCAATCAAATATATTGTAGGTTACTAAATATAAGTCCAAGTGAAAAATCTCAGCAGATTTGATACACAATATTAAACAATTAACTAACTATTAAAGTCGGAACATAAAGCAAAAATAGATTAATGTACAAATGGTACAACCTAGATACGAAAGTCCAAATCTTATTATTGGTTTTCGTATCATATCGTTATATTATGGACTATTATTTTTTTTAGGTTTAGAAACATAGCCTACTGTTTCAAAACACCATATTTTTTAGAAATATTTGAATATGTATATTTTTGTATAACCCTTTTTGTTTACTTCGCTGTTCAGAAGGAACTACTTAATCCGACTAACTATACCTAACCTCTAACCAAGCAGGTATAGGCCCTATGCCGTTAGGGATTTTCGATTTGGTAAATGTGCGGAGCCTAATTAACCCCAAAAATACAAAACACAGTCGTTTAGGCAAAAATATTTTATTGCTCACAGTAAAATTTACTACAATTTTCATCCTCAGTAGGCCTATATTTGTAAATGAATAGAAACTCTAACTTATATCATTCTATTGAAATAGCAATATTCAGACTGACATGAGCGTACGCTATCTATATAGTTTATTATTCTTTACAATCGACCGCTCTAATAGATTGGGTCAACAAACTAGAAAACGCAAACAAAAATCAACGAAAAAACTTTCCGTTTATAATTTGAACATTTGTGGTTACAGCACAATTTTAGGTTAGACAAAGGTATTATTATTAGACTGAACGGACTCATATTTCTTTAAAATATCCACATTAATTACCATAGCAACCTACTTTGCAAATTTAGAATATACATTTTTTTCACAACCTACGGCGTTTTTTAGGTTAGGTTTATATCGCTCTATTATATAAAAAAAACTCATTCACACAAAAAACCTCGCCCTACTGCGCATGCGTTGAGATCTGTGATACCGCACCCTATCACGATCCAAGTGCCTCTGTCCCAATCAACTGCCATTTCATTGAAATTATTAGATTATACAACAATGTAATCTGTTTCCATTTGTTTCGATGCAAGTCGCCACTGCTGTTGGTGAGCGAAGTGGGCGGGTCCCATAGTAGTAATACGTAAGATTCATTTAATTTTAATTGTGTTCAAATTAATATATTCACTTTGTAGCAACCAATATTTATAGTTGTTGAATATGTCAACTAGTTGTTCTTGTGCATGTAGTATTAATTATGGTTAAATGCAAAATCAAAATAAACTAAACGTAAACGGTTCGAATTAATTGATTTGTTTTAGAAGTACACGTTCAATGAAATCACATGCATAATAGTAACATTTATTTTATTTCAACATGCTTCTTTTAAATTGGTTGTTATTTTAAATTGGGGAAATGAAATTAACCGACCCTGTAAACCCAGACAATTTAATTATTTGTGAAGAATGAAGTTACAGAATTTTATTTTTTATTATGACCAAGGTCTCATGAAACTCGCTCAACTCACGTAAGCGGTTCAGCTGTGCGATGTAACTATTTATTGTATAATCGTATCTTCTAAAGCGAGAGATAATTGTCTGTCTGCTAAATGGATGTGGAATCTCCGTCTAAGGATTTTTGATTTTTTGATTTTATATGGGGCTTTTGGCCACGAGAAATCGATTGGAAATGGTCACCAGTCTGGGAAAATTCGTTTTATACGTCTTTTTATTAAATTAAAAAGTGAAATTTGTCCATTTTAAACAATACAAAGCACAGCTGATGCAAATGTTTTCAATGTCATTACAATAATCATCGGTTTTCTTTTAAACGAAGCACAGCTGATGCAAATGTTTTCAATGCCATTACAATAATCATCGGTTTTCTTTTAAACTGTATTTTATTAGAGGTAAGCCTAATGTGTATCTATTTATAGTTACCATGGCAACGAATACGTCTGCTAAATAAACATACCCTTTATTTAGTTGTTTGATGTTATAGGCCTAACCTAAACGATGTTCAAGGAAATTTGCAATAATAGTTATTAATGTGAGCGAACTAGGCCCTAGGCCTAAATCGATATTGAAATATTAAACTTTAATTATTTAGGCCTGACTTATTTCTGAGGCATAGCGTTGAGATTATGGTTAATCCTTTAAACTGTATTTTTATTACAGGTAAGCCTAATGTTGTATATACCCTTTATTTAGTTGTTTAATGTTATAGGCCTAACCTCAAAACTCAATAATCCAATATTTATTATTGAAATCATAGCCCTGCTTATAATCGAGCTTTAGCTCGGTCCCCTGGTACTATTCTTTATTGTATGGACTAGTAAGCCACCGTGGAAAATCACAGACAGATTAATAAAACTAGATACACATCAGAAATACATTTAAAAAAATACTATTTAAAAACAAAGTTTATGTAGTCCTGCCTAACTATGCTGAGGAGATTTGTAACTCGGTAAATGTGTACAATCATATGGATTATTTAGATATGATTTTATGAAACTGTA
This sequence comes from Philaenus spumarius, assembly GCA_018207615.1. Classification (NCBI taxonomy): domain Eukaryota; kingdom Metazoa; phylum Arthropoda; class Insecta; order Hemiptera; family Aphrophoridae; genus Philaenus; species Philaenus spumarius. The sequence goes on from JAGFPH010001206.1 coordinate 272,881, forward strand.
GTCCTATTTGTAAACATTTTATATTTATATACATTATTATTTATCATAATAAAGATACAAATATTATCTTGTAATTGCTTTATATTTCATATCGATATTATATTTATATCAAATGAACTTATAAGTTATTACTATTATAATTTAATATGTTTATACAGGATTATTCAAAAAGAATGATGCAAAAGTAAGGTTAATTCATTTGCATACTCTGAGTTGCAAAATCTTGAAAACAGAATAAAACTGTTTCTTGTATTAACAAGTTTTAATTTACATTTAAAAAACACATTTATGTGCATTACAAATGCTCAATGTGAGCTATTAGAAACTCTGCAAATATCCAGGCGAAATTCCAACTCAGCCCAGACATTCTGAAGCATATCCTGGGTTATGGACTGCACGGCTTCTGTTATTCGATGTCTTAATTCTTGCAGGGGTTGGGGCATAGGAGGGTAGTACACTTTGTCTTTGATAAACCTCCACACAAAAAAATCACATGGCGTTAAGTCAGGCGATTTTGGCGGCCTGTCTTCATTTCCAGAGCGTCCAATCCAACGGTCTGGCAACTTATCATTTACTCACGCACTTCAGACTTGAAATGTGGAGGGTAGATAAAAGCAACCCCTAAAACAATAAATATTTATTCTTATACTTCCATTAAGATTAGAGAGCTGGATATTTGTACATTTATTTCTTACAAGATATATATAAAGAGTAAACCATATTTATATTTTTTAGAGTACTGCTAAGGGATGAAAACAACCCCCAAAACAATACAAATTATTGTTTATACTTCTCATTAAGCTAGAGACCTAGAAATTGGTAAATTTATTTCTTACAATACATATTATACTATGTAAATCATATTTGCATTTTATAGCCTGCTGCTAAGGTGTGGTAATGTAATAACAACCCCTAAAACAATAAACATTTATTACTATGCGGCGAATCTTTGGACCGTGTGCGAAGCCACGGGTACCTGCTAGTTTTTATATAAATAGAGATTGTAGCCTACATATAACTCATATTTTAAACAAATACTTTACAGGACAGTATATTATTGATTGAAGTAGTAAACATGATCCCAAAGTATAACCATAGATCATGTATAATAAAATAAACGGTATCAGTTAACTGACACAAACTTTCTCCCAACTTACTGTAGTCAAAATAATATTGTTTTCAATCATTTTATTTATTACTTTTTAGAACAAAAAAATAATATTCTACCTACGTCAATCGTATAAAAACATTATTGTCCTAGGCGGGATTCGATCGCGCGACCTTTGAATTACTGGCCGTGATCGCTACCATGGTGCTACCCCGTGCGGCCGCCGCCGCGATGCTAGATTGACAACATAAACTTGTTTATTTTTAAACATTTTCCCATAATTATAAAACGCCGAAGTTTTGATAAAAGCGGGTGGTGTCATTTTGTTTGGCATCTTAAGCACTATAAATAATGAAAATTTGATCAAAATCGTTAGAGCCGTTTTTGAGAAATTTGCATTTTTGTCGTTTGTTATGGGTTTTTAGGGGTAAATTACCCTTAAAAATTAAAAATTCCAAAAAATGAAAAAACGCCTGGAGATATTAGGGTTTAGTACCTACATACCAAATTTCATGAAAATCGGACCAATAGTGTCCTCTCTGGTCGTGTATACATACTAACAGACTGACAGACAGACACCACTCTAAAAACACTTTTTTGGGTTCAGGGAGCACCAAAACAAAAAATTCCACTAAAAATATTTTTGGGTTCAGGGAGCACCAACACAGATAATTGCACTAAACCATTTTTGGGGGTTCTGGGAGCACCAAAACAGATAATTCAACTGAAAATTCAAATTCGAACATTTTTACGAAAACAATACTTTCTCCATATACTACGTATAGGGTGGAGAAAGTAATAGATCATGCATGCATACGGGGGCTGTGTGCCGAAAAAAGGTCGTCGGGAAAATAGTGCATGATCGCGCCGCGAGGTAGCGCTAGGGAGAAATCATTGGTAGCATTGGTACTTCACACCGCTTCCGTCGTTTCCCCAATAGATAGCGCCACTATCGTCGAATTTCCAGTGGATTGAAATATTGCATTGGATCGGAGTTCTATTAGGTAATCCAAATACAATGGTATAACCTACACTAGATTCTGTTTAAGTATTACAGATGATGGGTGAAATCAGCTGTTATATTGTTAAGGAGCTGTACACTCGCTTTTATAGGAGTTGATTAAATTTGCTTTCAGGGAAAGTAGTTATTTCTGTTGAGATAAATTAATTTAACTTAACAAATTCACGATTTAAAATAATAAGGAATGAATGCACGAGCAAAAGCAAACAAAGCTAAAACTCATCTATTAATTGTAATAAAGAGGTAAAATTTATTTGTTTTTTGTTTGCTTGTATGTAGGGGTAATCTCTGGAACTACTGATCCGATTGAAAAATTTTGTTACTAATAAAAAGCTTCACTATCTTTGATAAAAACATTTTTTATTTCAATATTATTTTGTAAATTTAACTGACGAATTATTATAGCAATCAATTGAATAAAATAACAGAAAAAGCAGCTATTTGCACTAATATTTCCATTAACAGCTGATTTCACACTTTGAAGCAATTATTTGTATTTCTAACTTTTAGGTTAGGTTTTTAATTAAGTGTAGTCCTCAGCCTTGTGTGTACTGCTGTTATAAAATATAAGAAATAATTTGATTTGAACATTTAACATTATTTATTAGCTTTGGGGTTATTATTAATCCTACACCTTTATTATAAAGAAAACGTAACCCGACTATGTGTATAGAAGGTCCCAACGGGGTTGGCGTGAGGATCAAGCAGGGTTTACCCAAGTTTTACTGTCTCTGTATTGTGATTTGAGTGCAAGCATCGTAATTTAGTACCACTGTTACTTAAGCTACCGAAAAAATTATGTTGACTAGAATTACAAACAGATTATTTAAGGGTCTAGTTAAATTTAATAAGACAGCAACTTATAAACTCATATTCCCTTATATTGTAAAACTAACTTTGGTTTAGAACTTGTTATAATTTAGTAGCGGAGAACCTTCCGCTCTCGTTTCATCCTGCATTGCACGTTAACGCTCCTTCC
>JAGFPH010001206.1:277127-290803 GCA_018207615.1 Philaenus spumarius
AGACCTTTAAATTAATACAATTATGTATACTTATAGACCTTTAAATTATGTTCTCAGTATATACCAAGTGTCTTAAAAGTCCCACTCCCCCCCCCCTTTAACTTTTGTGTTTGTAAAAACAAACAAATAACGTTTGGGGAACGATACTAACTTAGCCCAAAGTATCTTTTGAAGCAATCGGAAATTTTGAGTGTCCCCTAAAAATGGGGGATTTGGGGGTCAACTCAAAATTTTTAAATAGGAAGTATGGTCATGTGATACCTCATTTTAAAGGTCTATTTAGACTAGGAAAATGACATAAATAAAATAAAAATTGGACCACCCAAAACAAAATGGCGGCCCTAAACGTGTTGAAATAAATCGACATAAAGTTGCTAATATCTCGAAAAGGAAAAGTTTTTAGAAAAAATTTCAAGAGACAAAAAAGTTTTATTTCAAAGTGCTCAACCTTAATAATTGTTTTCAAATTGATTTCGTAAATTTTATTTTTTACTAAATTTCTAAGATGTAGGAGTCGACTTAAAATATAATTGGGCTAAGTTAGTATCGTTCCCCAAAGGATATTGGGAGAGTGGGAGTAAAAGAGGGAGAGTGGGACTTTTAAGACACCTGGTATATATCCATATGAAGTTTCATCAAAAGCGACCACCAATCTTCTAAAATATGCATTTTTGGACGCTGGAATTTGTAAGAAATGTTACTCTTAGAATCTTTAAGATCGAAATAGTGGGGTTCAAATATTGAAACCAAGTGTCTAGCCTCACAAGCGATCCTATATAGACCGTCCAAAATATACTAATAATTTTGAAGAGGTAAAATTTGTTTACGTAGGGGGTAATATCTGAAAGTACTGAACCGATTGAAAAACATGTTTTACAAATAAAAATATCTATGAGTAATACAGGCTGGAATTCATTTTGAATTTATGTATTTTCTTATGTATTTCAATATTTGTGGAAAATATTCAGCACGTGGATACATAGAGTCTAGTATTACAGGTTCCGACAATAGTGTGCGGCTTCCTTATAGATTGGAAACGATAGTGTTTTTGGGAATTTGTGTTTTTTTATTGTTCCTATTTGAAAATGAGTGATAAATGTAAAACCTGTGATAAATCAATCGTTGCACGGCACATTAAAGTTCAGTGTGGCGAATGTCAGAAAATGTTCACGGCAGTTGTGTTAAAATATCCCTCGAGGACGTAGAACATCTACAAAATGAATATGAGAATTGGCGTTATGATCCATGTGCTAGATCGGGTCGCAGAAGTATGAATGGCGAATCCTAGATGCAGAAAGGACAACCAAGTATTAAAGACGTTCTCGTGTTTCTTCGGGAAATGAGGAAGGAATCAAAGCAACAGATCAGTGAACTGGAAATTTAACTTGGTATATCAATAGAAATGTGCCATGGAAAAATCCAGGACTTAACCAAAATAAGAGAAAAACAATGTGAAGTAATAAAAACCTATCAGGGGAGTATGTTAATTATGAAATAAGAAAATGTGAAATATCTAGAAATTCTCCTAGAAGATATAGAGCAATATTCCCGGGCAGATTCAGTTGAAATGAATGGTATTCCTGAGTCCAAGAACGAGAATGTCGTAAAAGTAGTGAAAAGAGTGGTAAACAGTTTGGGGCTCGAAATAAACGACGACATGGTTAACGCGAGCCATCGTCTAGGAACATAGTCGAACTGGACCTAGGGGAATCGGGGGATCATTGTTAAGTTTACTCTACTCACATTTAAAGGAGAGTTATTGAGAAAAAGGAGATTCAAACGAAATTTAAATACCAACGACGCAGGAATGATGGACGTACCGGCAGAAATGATTTATATTAACGAAAGTTTAAGTTCAGCCAGGCGACGAGTAAGGTTGAGCATGATGGCCGATGATTTGAAAACATCGATGTTTTCATGTCGATGATCGATGAATTTTACATCGATGGAAATCAACCGATAATTTTGCTACATCGATGATTCTCCCCGACATCGATGATTTTAAATATTTACAGTATGTTTGTGCATTTATTTTGATAAATTAATCATGAATTGACTCAGTTCGACATTAATTAAGAACAGAACCTTGTTTTAATAAGAAGTCAACATCATATATAAATACAATATTTACGTTTTGTATCGATTAGTTAACACTTTCACTGCTAAGGACACACATGTGAGCTTGACACTGAACGCTATAAGAAGCGGCCGACGCACAGTGCTTCGCACGCCGTATTGGGAATATTTTCAATACGCAATGCTTTGCGTACTTCGCACGCCATTCCTCTTATTGGGAGTATCTTCAACACACAAAGCATTGCGTGCTTCGCACACCAGCCCCAGTATTGAAAGAATTTTCAATACACAATGCATTGCGTGCTTCGCACGCCAATCCCCTTATTGAAAATATATTCAATACACAATGCATTGCGTCAATTTTAAGCTAATTTAAGTCTATGTGCTAACGACGCACATGTGAATCCGCTTTAAAATATTAGTGATTATTACGTAGAAAGGTTCAAAAATAAAAAATAAAGTAATTTCTACTTATTTAGACTATAAATATAAAAAATAAAAGGCAATGTTAATAGGTTTTCTGAAGCGATTACGTTTTTAAATATACATCGATGTTTTACCGTTAAAATACATCGATGTTTTCAGGTCGATATAATTGTCATATCGATGGTTACTGCCGATTTTAACATCGATGATGAACATCGATGTTTCAACTATCGATGCTCATCCCTAGCGACGAGTTTTGAATGCAGCAAGAGCGGTGAAGGGGGAGAAATGTTTTAAATTCCTGTGGGTGCGGAAAGGGAGGATCCTGCGGACGAGGGTGCACACGTTATCAAGGTGGCAGAGCTGCAAAAGTTGGAATCATTAGCGCGACCGGACACACAGTAGATGTTTCTTTTCTTGAAAATTTAGGTAAATATCACTGTCTCGCTGTTTTTTTCTTTCTATTTTCAATATTATAGTTCATAGTGACGGAAATTTTGATTTAGCAGTTTTTGTTTTGTTTCCTAATTTAATAGAAGTGAATATAGGCTACTATTTTTTATTGCCTTGTGTGTTTGTGCGTGTAAGTGTGTGTAAGAGGTAAATGCAATAATAGTTACCAAGCAGGAGTTTACGTAAAGGATAACATTCCTTATCAAGTTGTCAACATTTCCCTAACAACAGCTGATGCCATTCATTTGCAAATAAGGGTAAACAACGATATGAAGGCTTATTGCGCTTTTCAGATTGCATGCAGCCGTTGTTGATACGTTTATTCAAGAATTATTTGATTTATACTTACAGTCAGTTTTCAATCCATCAGCTGTAATACTTAAACAAACCCACCGTAGACTATTCTTTGTAGTTATGTTTCCAACTTCAATCATTACAATTTCTTACGAAGTTTATTTTTTTTAAATATGAGTCGTAGAACTAATGTATGCTCTAAAATACGTTTTAATATTTGCTTTGAGGTTATAAACAGTATATAAATTCTACCTTTTATCATCAATATTATTCATTTATACAAATTTAAAGAAGAGATACATTTTCGTTAACTTCGGAAACATTCGTACATCTTCGTGTAACATATAAACATATTCGATTATAAATTTCTTCACTATAATATTAATAACTTCTAAATCATTTGCTCTATCAATATGAAATAAAAAGCGATTAAAAGATAATATTTTTATCTTCCTTAAAGTATATAATAACATATTATAATTTAAAAAAATACAAATAGGCCTATAGCTTTATAATTCTTATAGTTGTACACATTTACCGAGTTAAAAATACCCGACAGCACAGTTAATTAGGCCTATATAAAGTCTATTGTTTTTAAATAACATTTAAAAAATTATGTATTTCTGATATGTATTTAATTAATATGCCTGTGTTTTTTCACGGGGGTTTACTAGTCCTAATATAGTAATTAGCAGTGATATTAATTTATACCTTTTAAAACCCACCGCTTCTGTGGATGACCATCGTATTAAAATGGCTCATAGTCCGCTTCGCCCATCAACCATCGAACAAGATTGACTGCTAATACGAGTACTTGTATTGATCATATATTTTGTAGAAATTGTGTAAATATTTAGTATGAGAGCTGCGTGGTTGAAGCAGGAGTGAGTGATCTCTTTGTTTATAATTAGGTTGTAAGTTCTTGTAGTTTACTTTTAGAAATTAAGTAATCAATATATTGTTTAGCAAAAGTGTAACACGTTGAGCTTAACACTTTAATGTACACTTAGTTCTTTTCATATCCTCTTAGCAAAGTAGCTCTAAAACATGTTGGCTACTTTCCACTTAGTAACCGAAGAAAATAGCACAAATATATTTTAATAAGTACTAAACAAATTAGATTAGTACTAAACAACTACCATACTCAAACCGTTAAAAAATTTAAGTGTGTGCTTAATTTACGGGAGAAGTGTAAACTTTTTAACTAACACAACTTACGAAATGAGGAAGCACAATGTCCATTTCAGAGGTATTGCTAATTAAACATTAATACATTGTATTAACATTAACAAATTAAGCCTATGACGTAGTTCAATCTGTTACACTTATACCCAACTCAAGGGGTATACTAAATTAGCAATGCGATTGTAGCCTAACCAGCTAAGTCGATAGTCTTTGGTGGTGGACTCTGCTGGTTCGAATCTCGGCAACACCAAATCTTTTTTTAAACAGATGGAACAGAGCGTTTAACTTTATAAGCATTTCACATTAAGAGCGTTACACTTTAGGATTGTTTCACATTAGGAGCGTTTCACAAAATGCATGGTGAAACGCGTGACGGTAAAATCCGATTCACCCCAGCAACAAGAAAACTGTATACTCTTCTACACAAACATGTGTACAAATGTTTTGGACGTGGTTCTCCTATAGAAGCTTACACTTTAAAAATATATTTTCTATGTATAATCGCTAATTTATAGCTGTTTTAGGATGCTAATGGAATATTTTACTTCAATTGGTTTAAATAAATTTTTTTTTATTAACTTTATTAAAAATGTTTACTCTATTTAAAAGTTTTTCTAAATATTGTTAATACATTTATTTTGTCACGAAAGCTGATTCGACATTGTTATGCCTTCATTAGATGGCAAACAACATTACACATCTCACAAAGTATCACATTTTGTACTACATAGCCTAGGTCGGGATGAAAAAATAACAGCAATAGTAATCGTTTAAGAAATATTATAGTTCACTCCCTTAGGTCAAAAGATAACCGAGTTATCGCCAAAAAATTACAATTTCTTAGTAATTGTTTGCAACACCCAAAATTATTAAAACTATTAGAATTCAAAAGTTTTGATCTTAGGCTAACTTTGGATGTTGCGGACAGTTACCAATAAATTGAAGAGTCCAAGGGGAAAACGAGCTAACCCCGTAAATCCAAAATTTTCAGTAAGTAGATTTCAAACTTTACCAACATTTAGTATGTCATCTATGACACCAAAAATATTAAGTTCAGGTAAAATGCAATCACATGAATCACTAGTAATACTTTTAAATAACTTTCAAATGCCTAAACTGTATATTCTTTACATACATTTTCATACATACTTTTCATGTAAAAAGTACACTATTTACAGGTTAAAACGGGCTAATCCCCCTTTTTCCAGGGGAAGAAGGGATTTACCCACTTGTACATTTTCGAAAATAAAAACTAAATTACTGGTAGTTGTAACCTATACCAGCTGGGCATCTTTCTGTAGGGCATCTTTCCTTTACTAATGTCTGCTTTATTTTAATACTATCTTTGTTTGATTTTTACCACCTTTAATTTATCAAAATTCTGCTTCGCTTCTTCGACAAAAAAAAAAAAAACTTTTGAGCGCCTGCAAATCTTTATATTTTTCTTCAATAATCTCGTGTGGATCTGTTAAAGACAACACACATTTAATACAGGTTAAGTTAAAAATCGGTTTCTTTAACATTGTAATGTATTTTTTAGATAAATTTAATTTAATGAAACGAGTAATAAATAATTCGACCACGCAGCTGAACCGCTGACGTGAGTTGAGCAAATTTCCAAAATTAAGTTTAAAGGCCTATTTTAGGGTTTCAACCAACAATTTGGGAAATAGTTCTATTCACGACGGTGCTGAATAGCTGCAAAATGCTTCGCACGCCATTCCGCGTATTGGGAGTAACTTAAATTTACAATGCATTGCGTGCTTCGCACGCCAATCCCACGGTGAGATCCAGCACATGGCTTTGAACCGGGTAGGCCTACTTTTATGGTATTTTACGTTTTGATCGATTTTGGGGAAACCAAGCGAACTATAAGGTCGCATAAAAAACCAAATGAGCAGAATACCATCCTACATTTATGTTTTTAGAAAGAACTCTAAAATAAGTTCATTCTCATAGAAGATATCTAAAAAAATAGTTACTTCCGGTCAAAAAATGTGCTTCCGGTTGTTGGATTTTTTTAGCTAACGAACTCGTTCGAGCGACGTAGACAGCCAACGTGTGTACCAAATTTGGACCAAATCGGACTTACAATGCGGCCGCTAGAGTGCAAACACATATATACTTATACTGTATATCTATACTTATAAAAGCCAAATACCATTGACTCATTGACTCACTGACTCATCACAGTTTCTCTAAAACCACGAGCCTACAAACATGACATTTGGCACTAATACTCTTTTGGAAGCTCTAGACGCGCACTAAGAAAGTTTCCGAAAATTCGAAATTTTAGAGGGGGTTTTGGGTGGTAAAGTTACTAAATCACGATTTATCAAAACCTACCGAACGTATTGGAATGAAATTTGGTATGTAGTTTCCCCTAGGGCCATAGATGCTCTCTAAGAAAGGGTTTCCGAAAATTCGAAATTTGAGGGGGGGTTTTGGGGGTCAAAGTTACTAAATCACGATTTATCAAAACCTACTGAACGGATTGGAATAAAATTTGGTATGTAGTTTCCTCTAGGGCCATAGATGCTCGCTAAGAAAGGGTTTCAAAAAATTCGAAATTTTAGGGTTGGTTTTGGGGGGTTAAAGTTACTAAATCACCATTTAGAAAAATCCCCATAAGAAATACATATAATAATATATTAATTGATATAATATATATTTTTTTATATATATTTAACTTTGATTTGTCTATCCGTGCAAAGCCTGGTTGGGCCAGCTAGCCCTATAGCCGGGCTTAGGGTAATTTTATATATAAAAGCGAAATACCACTCACTCATCACGATTTCTCAAAAACTACCGAACGGATTTTAATGAAATTTGGTATGTAGCTTCCTCTAGGGCCATAGGTGCTTACTAAGAAAGGGTTGGAAAACATTTGAAAATTTAACTGAGGTTTGGGGAGATCAAAGTTATTAAATCACGATTTCTTCAAAACTACCGAACGGATTGGAATGAAATTTGGTATGTAGCTTCCTCTAGGGCCATAAGTGTTTACTAAAAAAGGGTTTAAAAATTATAAATTTCAGGAGGGTTTGGGGGGTAAAAATTACTAAAATCACAATTTATCCAAAATTATAGAACAGATTGGAATAAAATTTGTTATGTAGCTTCCTCTGGGGCCATAGGCGCTCGCTAAAAAAGGGTTTAAAAAAATTGGAAATTTTAGGGGTTTTGGGGGGTAAAAATGACTAAATCACGATTTCTCCAAAATTACCGAACAAATTGGAATGAAATTTGGTATGTAGCTTCCTCTAGGGCCATAGGCGCCCGCTAAGAAAGGGTTTGAAAAATTCGAAATTTTTAAAATTTTAGGGGGGTTTGGGGGGTAAAAATGACTAAATCACAATTTCTCCAAAATTACCGAACAGATAGGAATGAAATTGGGTATGTAGCTTCCTCTAGGGCATAGGTGCTCACTAAGAACGGGTTTACAATTTCGAAATCTTAGGAGGGGGGTTGTCAAAGTGGTTAAATCACGATTTCTTCAAAACTACCGAACGGATTGGAATGAAATTTGGTATGTAGCTTCCTCTACGGCCATAGGTGCTCACTAAGAAAGGGTATGAAAAATTTCGAAATTTTAGGAGGGGTTTGGGGGGATTTACTAAGTTACTAAAATCATAATTTCAGATCTTTTATTATTATGACAATAGTGCTTTTATTATTTAAGATCTATATATATATATATAAAAGCCAAATACCACTCACTGACTGAACACTTAAAAAGAATACAATTACGTTAAAAAGACTGAAATTACCAACCACCACGGGCAACGCCGTGCGGGTCAGCTAGTATGATTTATAAAAAACGCGTTCTGGGGACCATAATCGATGCTCATTGGCTACTCCCGACCTTAGGTCTTACCATAAGGGCCACTGCAATAGCTCATTTTTCCCATGGAAATTCGCTAAGAAGGGAGATAATAAACACTATACGTCAAAAATCTCATAATAGTTCAAACTTTTAGGTCTTAGGTTTTCTGGCTGTTGGCTAAGTTATAACACGAACAATCTATTAAAACAAAGTAGCTAGTAAAGAAGGCATTATTACTTTTACTAACATAAATACACAAAACTAAAATTCACTTGACTAAACCAACAAACGAAACTAAAATTCACTTCACTAAACAAACAAACATAAACATAATTCACATGACCATCTGAACAAACTGTAAATCAATGCTAGAACAGCTGCAGTTCAAGTAAACAAACAAGGTGCGAATGCTTGAATTGTGGGTTGGTGTCCTTACAGTTCCCCACACTGATACTTCCACACACTGCAACAAATTCTGACACTTCCCCACAGCCCTTGGACGTGGCTACCTGTTTAATGACTCAGAAATAATCTCGACTGACATTTCCACACACATCCAACCCTCCCCCCCAAGGCTACTCTTACGCTGTACTTATACTTCAAAGGCTACTATGGGGAGGTTAGGTTAGGTTAGATGTTGGTAATGAAGTACATAGACCGAGCGCTTTTCTTCACTCCAAAGGAGTATTGTGTTAAGGTGCATTGTCACTGGTGCGGCTGTAACGATGATCGCCTTAGAAGGGGAGGGGGGAGGATGTGTGTGGAACTGTCAATCGATATTATTTCTGAGTCATTCAACAAGTAGCCGCGTCCAAGGGCTGTGGGGAAGTGTCAGTATTTTGGGCAGTGTGTGGAAGTGACAGTGTGGGGAACTGCCATGTAATCGTGGGTTAGCCCTAGATTTCCTGTGGGTTAGCCCATTCTTCCCAAGTATGGAATATTATTAAATAAGTTTTTCTCATACTTTTAGCTCGTTTTGCCAACTTTTACGGAAGGGAAATTTGCAGTTTTTAGAGTAGAATCCAAACCTGTCCAAATATAAAATTTCATGTTTTTTAAGGTTATTCCGTTTTTCAATTATGTTTTCAGTTTTTTGTTAACAACTCGGTTATCATTTGGCATACGGAAACGAACAAAACATATTTTTCTGTCCTTAACAAAATAAATACAAATATTTTGTCACTTGTACTTTTTTTAGTTAAGGTGACGGTTTTCAAGATATTCCAAGTCAAGAGTTTGTAACTGCTGCGTGTTTGAAAAAAAATGTAAAAATAAATTCTTCGCGTAATTAAATATGTTGATAATTTAACACCGACACTCACATGCAATTACAACAAATGATATTGTAAAGGCTTACTACTGGCAGCTTTATATGTCACTGCCACCGATATATTACATCCAGGATTACTAATCTGCAATAATTTCTGGTGACATTACATGGATTAATTCTTTGATGTAATAATTAAACCTTTTATCTTTCCATCGCACGCAAAGCTTTCAATATAAATGTAATTAAAAGGAATTAAATTATCTCCCTAGATGATGGCAATGATATAATCAAAACTGCAGGTACTTAATGCATTCGGTGACTAGTTTCACAACTTCTATATTATACAGCAGGCTTTGACCTGACTGAATTACTGACTGACTGACATAGAATCAACTCGAAACAAAACTACAAATGCCAAAATTTATATTATATGTACCGGGTGTCCCACGAAGAGGTCCCTATTTTTGAATTAATATATTAGATGCACCGAACACTCTACAAACCTGAAACTCAACAGTCCTAACATACATATATGTAAAAGAAATACACCTGAGTATCAGTTAAATCTGACACATTAGGACAAAACGGCGGGACATCAAAGAAATAGTACCTTTTCGTTAAAACAGTTTTATTTGCTTAAGTGTTACAACATAATTATTGAATTTTAACGATGTTACTAAGCACTAAACAACGTTAGGGAATTAAAGATATAAGTAACTCATAAATAAATTAAATCTATTTGATCCATAAACCTTATTCAAACTGATGTCCATCGATCGCAATGCACTGATGACAACGGAATAGAAAACAGTCATACGCTTTGCTGAACAACTCTCGAGGTATCAACAACAGTTCCTCTTCGATCAACCTCATTAGTTCATCGTCTGTCGCAATGTTATGACAATAAACCTTCTCCTTCAAAAAGCCCCACAGAAAAAAGTGACAAACAGTAACGTCTGGAGACCTTAGGGGCTAGTCCATGAAGCTGCTGCCACGACCAATCCAACGGTTAGGAAGATTTTGGTCCAAAACTGCTTTGGCCACATTAGCATAATGCGGAGGAGCTCCATCCTGTTGGAAAAAAACGTCTTTCATCTCAGGCTGAGAAAGATGAGGAATTATGTGATTGCTTAAAACTGATGCATACCTTTCTCCAGTCATTGTTTGTCGGGATATGTCATACGACAAAACACCATCCTTGGTAACAGCAGCCCAAACTGTTATACCTGTTGTTTTTAATTTTTCTTCTTGTAAGATATGTGGATTTTTTGTGTTATAGTAATGACAATTATGCCTGTTTACAGTTCCTGTTCGATAAAATGTCGCTTCATCTGAAAACACGATTCCTTCAAGCCATTTGCTATCTACGTCAGTCTTTTCAATTATTTTCGAACAAAATTCCAATCGTCTGTCAGGATCATCTTCAAGCAGTCCGTGAACTAAATGAGTTTTATAATGTTTGATTTTGTTCTTTTTGTCATACCTTTGGACAGATGACTTCGGTATCCCTGTAGCAGATTCCACCTTTCTTATTGAATTAGGCGTATTTGGAGATTCCATGAAAGCAGCACATACGATTTCTTCATTTTCTATGTTGGAGGATCTATGGTATTTTTTTTGTATTGACCCCGTTTCTAGTAGGATAGTCTTCCACTTACGAATAGATTTCCTTGATGTGAAACTACACCTGGGTACCTTTCCCTAAAACACCTTATTGCTTCATAATCATTTTCAAAGGCAATATCCCAGGAACAACATTTCACTTTTTGCTCAGTTGAAAACGGCATGGTACATAAGACACTTTACAATGCAACTTAATAACAAATGCCAATGTTTATTACCAAATATGTTCATTGTTGTGGATACACGCAGTCAGCTGATAGATTTAAAATAGTCTAAACAGCTGTAGCTGTTCCTATTCTAAATAAAAGTAGGTTTACCCTAAAATACGATTGCTGATTTTGTTGTTTTTTGTTTTTCCACCATTTTGTTTGGATCAGTCAGAATTAACTCATACTCAGTGGTATTTCTTTTACATATGTGTTAGTCACGATTGTAGAATTTCAAGTCTGTAGCGCACTCTATACGTCTGTCATAGCAATTCAAAAAAAGGGACCTCTTCGTGGGGCACCCGGTATATTATAATGGGATCATACACAAAGAAAGGATTTTGCAAAAAAAATTATTTGAAAGCGTAAAAATAATGAAACAGCTGTACGGATCAAAAGCTTAGCAACACATGTTTGTTTACATTCAATGTCATAACAACCAATTTGAGAAATTTAGAATCGGTTTATTATTTTCACAACCAACGGCTTTTTACCTTCTCACTATACTATAGTACAGAGAAAGTGTAGTGATCGCAAAAAAAAATTAATGTTGAGATTTTTGTAGAAATATGCGTTTTGGGACCCCCTGAGTCCATAAAAGTCATTTTTACAAAATGTCTGCCTGTATGTCTGCATGTCTGTATGTCTGTATGTATACAAAGCTAGAGCGAAAACTATTCGATCGATTTCAAACAAATTTACACCAGACATGTCAAGTAGGCCTGTATAGATGCACGAAAAACGGCTTTGAAATCTTTTGAAAAACAACCCCTTTTTGGCCAAAAACCTCCAAAAAAATCAGTTATTACGTTTTTCTAAAAAAAAAAAAAAAACGCTATAACGATTTTGTTAAAATTTGGCTTATTTGTAGCCGTTAATGTACCCTACCATATGCAAAAACCGTATCTTTCTAAAAATTCTCGTTTAGCTAATACTAATAACTGATTGTGGGTGTTTTCTGGCCAAAATGAGGGTTGTTTTTCGAATAGTTTTAATAATAATAATAATAATACTTTTAAGTTACTCTATTACTTTACGGTATCCCCGCTCCTACTTTAATACAATATTATGAAGTCACAGTGAATATGTTTTAATTTAAATATGTGTTTGTGAGAAAGTATGTGCCAGTTTCTGGTACCGTTTATTTATAATAGGTTTACAAAATAAAAGGAAAACAAACATAATATAAACGAAACGGATTACTGTTCTATATTTTAATTCAAACATCTATTGTTATATATTCTATACTAATATTATAAAGAGGTAAAGTTTGTTTTTTGTTTGTTTGTTTATTTGTTTGTATGTAGGGGGTAATCTCTGGCCCTACTGAACTGATTGAAAAAATAGTTTTACTAATAAAAAGCTACACTATCCCTGAGTAACATAGGCTATAATTCGTTTCGATAAAAACCTTGTTTTATTTCAATATTTGTAAATTTAATTTAAAAAAAATCTTAGGTTAGGCCCAGAATGATAAACCAACACATGTATTTACATTTATTACCATAGCAACCAATTAAATAAAATAACAGGTAATATAGCTGTATGCTCCAATATTTCCATTAACAGCTGGTTTCAACATTTGAAGAAATTATTTTTGTATTTCTAGCTTTTAATTTAGGGTCTTAAAGTGTAGACCTGATCCTTGCTGGTTCTTTTAACCATTATTATAACTGCTGTTATAAAATATAAAAAATAATTTAATTTGAACATTTAACATTATTTACCATCTTAGTTTTAGGTTATTTTTAATCCTACACCTTTATTGTAAATAAAACATACCATATGTTGTTATAAGGTTCCATTGGGAGTTGGCGTGCGGAGCACGCATGGTTATCCCCTAGTTATAAATAAAACTGTTGATTTAGATCAAAAACTGAAAATTATTTTTATTTCCTTAACTTAGTATCTGTTGAATGCGAATATTAATAATTAACTGATTATAAATTTGCGATGGTAATAAATGTAAATATTTTCAAGGAACATTTCTTGGTTCAATATAAACCTAACATAAAATTATATTAAGTTTTGGATTCAAATCAGTTATTTAATCTATAAATATAAAATCCAAATACCACTCACTGACTCACCACGAAATCTCAAAAACTACCGAACGGATAGCAATGAAATTTGGTATATAGCTTCCTCTAGGGCAGTTAGTGCTCGTTAAAAAAGGTTTCAAAAAATTAGAAATCTTAGGGGGAGTTTGGTGGGAGGGGGTTAAAGTTACTAAATCACGATTTCTCCAAAACTAGCAAACGGATTGGAATGAAATTTGGTATGTAGCTTCCTCTAGGGCCATAGATGCCCTCTAAGA
>JAGFPH010001206.1:290813-303266 GCA_018207615.1 Philaenus spumarius
GAAATTTGGTATGTAGCTTCCTCTAGGGCCATAGATGCCCTCTAAGAAAGGTTAAAAAAAAAATCGAAATTTTAGGGGGGTTTGGTAGGGGGGTCAAAGTTACTAAATCACGATTTCTCAAAAAATTCTGAACGGATTGTAACGAGTAACGAAATTTGGTATGTAGCTTCCTCTAGGACCATAGGTGCTCGCTAAGAAATGTTTTCAAAAAATTCGACATTTTAGCAATTTTTGTGGGGGTCAAAGTTACTAAAAAAAAACCACCGAACTGATTGGAATGAAATTTGGTATGTAGCTTCCTCTAGGACCATAGGTGCTCGCTAAGAAAGGTTTTAAACAAATTCGACATTTTAGGGGATTTAGGGGGGGTCAAAGTTACTAAAAAAAAAAAACAACCGAACTGGTTGGAATGAAATTTGGTTTGTCGTTTCCTAAGTGCTCGCTAAGAAAGGATTTAAAAAAATTCGAAATTTTTGGGGGGGTTTGGGGGATACTAAACATCAACATGAGAAATACATAGTATAATATATTTATTGATATATTTTTCTGTTAATATACATTTAACTTTGATTTGTCTATCCGTGCAAAGCCGGATCGGGCAGTTGGTTTACAATATGTAATTCCTGATGTCTATTTACAATACAATAGCCTAATCATTTTGTTTAATTTTCCTAATCTAAAAAAACTGTTAATTTTGAAAAATAAATATTTGTTTCTAAATTTGTTAATTGTTTGCAAATAAACGTGTTTTGGTTTTATTGTAAGCCTAACCTAAAATTGTGTTAAGCTTTTGTCCAAAATTAGCGGTTTTATTTATGACTAGGGGAAAATTTCGAGTGCTCCGAACGCCAACCCCGTTGGAACCTTCTATATGCACATAATTATGTTACGTCTTCTTTATAATTAAGGCGTAGGATTAATAATAACTCCAATGCTAAGACGGTAAATAATGTTAAATGTCCAAATCAAATTGTTTCGGATATTTTATAGCAGCAGATATATTAAAGGTTAAAAGAACCAGCAAGGCTCAGGTTTACACTTTAATAAAAACCTCACCTAAAAGTTAGAAATACAAATAATCGCTTCAAAGTTTGAAATCAGCTGTTAATGGAAATATTAGAGCAAACAGCTGATTATTGTATCAACAGTAAACCTATTTATTTGTTATTTAGTACGGCGCACAAATTACTGTAAAATATTTAGTGTAGCTTGTTTTACGTCTAACAATGGCGTTATTTTTCCAAAAGTAGATACAAACAAGTGTGTTTTCAAATGAAACTTTGTGTAAAAATTTCAAATCAATCTGTGAAAAACTTTCGCAGATTTAAGATTTTGAACAAGCAAACATTTACAATTTTATTTATATAGATATTTTGCAACCGATGTTTGATTTAAAATACTGAAAGCATTTTTCAATTATTTTGATTTGTGTTTGTTTTTATTTTGTTAACGTAAACGGTATCTTAGTTTTGGAGCTCATTATAAATCAGTCGATGGGTCAGGACTTCTTCCTTTATATACCAGGTGTCTTAAAAGTCCCAACCCCCCCTCTTTAACTTTTGTGTTTGTTAAAACAAACAAATATCCTTTGAGGAACGATACTAACTTAGCCCAAAGTATCTTTTGAAGCAATCGGAAATTTTGAGTGTCTCCTAAAAATGGGGGATTTTGGGGACAACTCAAAATTTTAAAATGGGAAGTATGATCATGTGATACCTCATTTTAAAAGTCTATTTAATACTAGCAAAATGACATAAAGAAAATAAAAATCGGACCACCCAAAACAAAATGGCGGCAATAAACGTGTTGAAATAAATCGACATGAAGTTGCTAATATCTCGAAAAGGAAGAGTTTGTAGAAAAATATTGCTTCCAAATCGATTTCGTAAATTTTAAGTCGACTCCTACATCTTGGAAAATTTAGTAAAAAATAAAATTTACGAAATCGATTTAAAAGCAATTTTTTAGGTCAAGCACTTTAAAATTTACATTTTTGTCTCTTGAAATTTTTTCTAAAAACTCTTCCTTTTCGAGATATTAGCAACTTTATGTCGATTTATTTTAACACGTTTCTGGCCGCCATTTTGTTTTGGGTCGTCCGATTTTTATTTCCTTTATGGAATTTTCCTAGTCTTAAATATACCTTTAAAATGAGGTATCACATGACCATACTTCCCATTTAAAAATTTTGAGTTGCCCCCAAAATCCCCCATATTTTTAGGGGACACTCAAAATTTCCAATTGCTTCAAAATATACTTTGGGATAAGTTAGTACCGTTCCCCTAAATATATTTGACAAACACAAAAGTTAAAGAGGGAGGGGGTTTGACTTTTAAGACACCTGGTAGGATACAGATTTCCATTAACATCTTTGGTAAAATTTATAGTTTGTGTTAATGTTTTTGTTTATAACTATTTTAAATCATGCAAAGGTTTTTATTAAAACTTCTGCTATGTCAATAACTTTACTTTCATTTAGTCTTTTAATATTATTTGTCATCATAACTTTCTGGTAAAGATAAATAGGACTCGTGAAGCACGCAGAAGAATCCCCTATTTTTAGTGTACCTAAGCCTCTTTACACCATTGAATATTTAATTTGTTGATACATTTTACAGGAGTAATTATGAAATCTTGTTATTTGTATTATTTTAATACGTTACAAGTTTTTAAAAGAGTTAATATCAAGGAACATATTATATTATTCTGCCGACAGCAATGTGTTCCAAACCATTCCACTCGCTCTGAACACATTTCAACAAATGGCGTACTCAAACAAGGGGTTTCTTTCTTAATGCTCTTCAAGCCTCGCCTCATTTAACAGTCATTACACAGATAATCTAAACAGCATTTCTTGTTAAAATACTTCATAAAATATAAAGGGAAGAAACATTAAAGACATTATTAATTGTAACAAAGTACGGTATTTAAAATGAAATTGATACAAGATTACAATAAACTTCATTACACATTGAAGTGAATTTATTTGTATATTATTTAAAGCAATTAATACAGATTTAATAATATATAGTAATAAATATAACTATTACCTTTTTTATTCCGTCATGAGGCTTTCTTCTTCGTCTTATTAAATAGACGCGTTTGAAGTCGAAACTTCATCATCAGTAAATCATCACTCGATAGAGGTTGTCATATCATTAACACTCAAATAAAAACACAAAACGGACCACGAAACGATGTGCACTCGACAGACATTCGTGTAAATGTATACGTGTAAACTTGTGTATGTGTAATGTAGAGTACAAAGACATATATATACGTAATTTTAATGACTCACCTAGCCATGTTCTGGGAACATAATCGGTGCTCACTGACTTTAGGTCTCACCATAATAGCTCATCCTTCCTACGGTAATTCGCTAACAACATGTCGGTTGTATGAAAGAGTAAGGACTTTCTGACATTTTAGTAATATTATCTTGAACTATCCTTATAGCCCAGTCAATAAAGGTTTTTTGTCGCAACTAATTAGGGTAAATCTGAATTTTTTATTTGTGATAGACCCTTATGAGACATATATTTTCTTAAAAGTCCCCGCCTCTCCCTCTTGTTCTTCCCCCCCCCCCCCCCCCCCCCTTGAATCGTACAAATGCGGAGTTTCACTAGATTGCTTACAAGTTCGTTAATACTCATCGTAGCGAATTAATATTTTGTAAATTTGTTCCTTAATACATATTAAACATATTTTGATCTTATACATTTTTCGTTAAAGTTAATATTAAGGGAGCTATTAAACAACAAACCCCAATTAAATGGTTTCTCAAAGAATGTAAATTTACTTTATTAACTATATTTTTTTAATTATTTAAAATACACAAAAAAGGTTAAAATAAAACTTGTAGTATGTATCTTAAGCTTTAATATGATGTGGATAATTACTTGTTTAAATTTATCGCTTGCTCTTGGGACGTCGTCAAAAAAAGCGCTTGTATGCCGCTCCAGTGGTCAGACGCAGGTTTTATAACCGCTTCTCATGGATATGTGTACAATTGACGTTGCAATATTATTTTAGTAAATGTGTGTGCTTTTATACTGTTTGTAAATATATATATATACTAGCTGACCCGGACGGCGTTGCCCGTGGTGGTGGGTATTTTCAGTCATTTTAACGTAATTGTATTCTTTTTAACTGTTCAGTCAGTGAGTGGTATTTGGATTATATATGTATAGATCTTAAATAATAAAAGCACTATTGTCATAATAATAAAAGATCTGAAATTATGATTTTAGTAACTTTGATCACCCCAAACCCCTTCTGAAATTTCGAAATTTTTCATACCCTTTCTTAGCGACCGCCTATGGCCCTAGAATAAGCTACATAACAAATTTCATTCTAATCTGTTCAGTAATTTTAGAGAAATCGAGATTTAGTAATTTTTACCCCCCAAACCCCCCTAAAATTTCCAAATTTTTAAAACCCTTTTTTAGTGAACACTTATGGTCCTACATACCAAATTTCATTCTAATCCGTTCGGTAGTTTTGAAGGAATCGTGATTTAATTACTTTGATCCCCCCAAACCCCCCTAAAGTTTCGAATTTTTGGAAACCCTTTCTCAGTAAGCACCTATGGCCCTAGAGGAAGCTACATACCAAATTTCATTCCAATCCGTTCGGTAGTTTTGAATAAATAGTTTTTAGTAACTTTGATCCCCCGAAACCCCACCTAAAATTTCGAATTTTTTCAAACCCTTTCTTAGTGAGCGCCTATGGCCCTAGAGAAAGCTACATACCAAATTTCATTTCAATCCGTTCGGTAGTTTTTGAGAAATCGTGATGAGTGAGCGAGTGGTATTTCGCTTATATATAATATAGATTAGATTGTAACTAGATTAAGTGAGTTTGTATCACATACGTGTACATAATTTTGTTTATCCCTTTAACTAAAAAAGTTTCAATAACAATATAATTAAAATAGTTTTAATAGTTGAATATAATGGAAGTTTAATACTGTTAGGTACTATTAGGACCGGGAAGAATCATTAAAACTAGGTATTAGTATGGAACTGTGTGTTTGTGTAAGCTTATTTGTTTTATTACAGAATTAAATGTGATGACTCGGGAGAAATGTTTCCATCTTCAACGTCACCAGCCCAGCCCGTAGGTCACAGTTCTAATAATAAACCCCATCAAGTGTGAAATTGGAAATGTTTGGAGGGCAGATACATTCAATTCTTTACAGCGGTATGATCCAGTCGAATAAGTCCAAATTGCTTTAAATTTGGTCTGTTCATTCTGTTAGTAGATAAAAATACTTTAAACCGATTACTTGTCGATTTGGTTTATTTTAAAATTGTATTAATAAAAGTGTAATTATTATTAATTAAAGTGTATTTTATGTTTCACTGAAAATGGTTTTGTTTTAAACTTCTAGGCCGAAACAGATAATTCGATCTCGCTTTTATAGTAAGCACCGCGACCTTGCTGCCTCGGACCTTCGCTTCGCTCACAGCGGACTAACTCGCTTTGAACGGTACTTTACGTTATGATCGATATTTGGGGGACCAGACGGGTTTATAAGGTCGTGTAAAAAGCAAAATACTAATTGTTACTTCAATAAACATTTTTGTACTGCAAATTCTTTAAAAAGTTAACTCTTTAAATATTAATTCTAATATTTTCTTTTTATAATTACTGATTGTGTTTGTTATAGTCGTTCGATTGTTTAATTAACGAATCCACCAAGAAATACGGACCGAAGTATTCCGTAATGAACAGAACAAGTGCTGGTATTGTTTGGATTTGCAAATTTAATTGATGCACAACAATGACAACGTCTACTCCTCTCGTGGATGGAAATTAATATAAATTATATTTTAGAAGAAACATACTCTAAATACAATAAAGAGTCCTTTTGAAAGATGTTTAAACATTTATGTGTTGAAATTAATTTGTGAAAGATAGTTTACCTAATAAATCCACAGATTGTATTTTTAGGATAAAGTTAACAACTCCAAATGGTCAACTGAGGTTTGCTTCAAATTGGCGCTTTAGAAAAGACAAGCTACAAATTTACGCCCATTCAGTCTACTCCAGATTATATATACGGCTTCGACACGGTTCCAGACATCGATGAATTAGTCATCAGTATACCTTGAGCTTGATTCTAATTGGATTTGCACCTTCTGCTTTTTCCTCATTATACTTGTCCATCATCGCGTCGTTCTAAAGTTCATTGATTAAATTTCCACGGTAATTTGTAGACATTTTACACCCCTCCACACAACAACAAAAAAGAGGAAAGTTTACAAAAAAATATCGAGTAATTAACATTATTCTAAAAAAAGTTTGTAAAACGGTTGACCCTAAAGGCCATCCATGTAACTTCCCACTAAGTTTAATTACAACAAACACTATTTTTGGAAATTTTGAACTGCCATAACTTTTGAATGAATCAACCGATTTGTATGCGATTTGCAGCAATCGATGCAGTTTTTTGAGTCCATTGAAATAATCGACAACAAAAATTTTTCTAATGAAAAATTTCGGAGGAATTGAGAAAAAACACTTTTTTTGTTTTCTTTCGTTCGCGATATCTCACGAACGAATTAACCGATTTTGACCGGACTGGTAGCGATCGCTTTTCAAGGTTAAAAGCTGATTAGATTTTGAAATTGATCGGTAAAGCCGTTTAAAAGTTATTCCAAAAAACCCTGATTTGAAAAATTTTTATTTCTTAGTTTTTTCGAAATTTCTCAGAACCTATCGGTCCGAATTAGTTGAATTTTTCAGTAATTCTAAGTTTGATGGAACTATTTAGAACGCCGTTTAGTAGGATCCAATCGGTTAAGCCGTTCAAAAGTTATAAGCGGGTCACATACTTACATACACACACACATATATACATACACACAGACAGGGTGACACCTCTCGGGAGTGGTCAGGGAAGATTCCTAGGACCTCAAAACGTCGAGATTTGATGAAAACTCGATTTTCGAAAAACGGGGTAAAACCAATAACTTCCCGATTTTAGAAAATTTTCAATTTTCTTAGCGGGAAGTTAAAAAACGCACCTATATATACTGGATTAGAAGGCAATCGATGAATTAATAACAATCCTGATAGAATAAGGAAAGCTGGTACGAGTGAAAAATATAATTTAAAACTCATTTTCATTGAATGTTCGTGACATAAAACAAAATATACTTTTCACCTCTGCCTGATTAATTTTAAAGTATATACTGAAAGCTATATGAAAGACTGATACAACTAACTAGCTTTCAGCGTAACGTGGATCTATTCAGGTAAACCATGCTTTGATAAGTTATGTGAGTAGTCTAAACACATACATAGTCATGTCTGTTTGTATTCAGTTAGGTTGTGCTATACATTATTGCAGTTTATATTAATTAATATCCAGCTGTAGTAGCTAATAATGTACCCTCGGATTCAACTATCTGATGGTCACCTATTTAGGTAATTTGCTTAATTAATTCTACACAATGGAAACACATAATTATCTGATTTATTTTATTTTACTTTTCATAATCATTGTGAAATTGAGGTCAACGGACAATAGCATTCGGAGAACTGGATTGATTTTGTATACTTGAATGTAATCCCTTCTCAAGTTTCTCAGAGCTGGAGCAATCAGTTCTTTTTGACTTTTGATAAGCGGAACAGTAATGAACTTACGACCTACATAAAACTGTCATTTCCAAGAATCTGGATGTTTTTATTTCTATAAATACAAGATTTGGTTTTAAATTTAGGATGTAACATTCCACCCGTGAAGCATGTATGGCATAACGAGCGTAAAAACAGTGTATTCGTTGGTTTTAAACGAAACTCCACTATTTACCTATTCTATTCTAAAAGAAACATATTTTTTGTATTTAGTCCAGTAAACATAGTAAAAATAGGCCAAAACCTGGTAACACAGTGCAGGTTGAACAATTGTTATGATTTTTTTATTTCTTCGTATTGGCACGTAGATTAAAGTAAAAAAAAAAATTGTTTGTGATTTTCGTTTTTTTTTTTTTGGAAATGTACAGGTAAATACAAAATGTTCCAAACAAAATTCAAATTGTAATATCTCAACTTCTAAAACGATTTTTTTTTTTATTTGAAGCTGGTAATTTATATGTTTTGGGAGGCACTGATCATGAATAAATATAAAATATGAAAATTCAACATGGCGGATACAAAATGTTTTTGAGGATTTAAAAAATCTTTCTTATGTACGTTCTTTTTAATTTGTATATAATCTTTAGTCGCTAATCACGAATATGAGATCAAAATTTTAAAAAAATAACAAAAACAAAAAAGCTTGCCCAAAATGGCCGCTATAAAAGTGACAAATCAGTAAAAATTTAAAAAAGAAAGAACCTGGTGTATTTTTTTTCATAATTCCTAGTTTCTGTGTATTTCTTTATAAAATATTACATGAGAAATATGTATAAACATTTTTCTTCTGTGTTTCATCTAGTAATATACAATATAAGATGCTTTGTTTGCCTGACTGCCTGACGTAGAATCAAAGTGGAGCAAAACATAGTTAAGATACTAATACGAAAATTTAAAGGTACATTTTTATGAGATAATATACCCGTACTAAGAAAGGATTTTGTAAAATTTTCATTGTAAAGTGTAAAAATAGTGAACATTTTCACATCATTCACTCAAAGCAATATATCAGATAAAACAACTGATCGTATCAAATTCTTAGCAACACATTCATTGCCGCAACAATCGACTTAACAAATTTAGAGCCATTTTATTATTTTTCGCAACCAACAAACACAAAAAAAAACTTACTGTATTATAATTCAATGCAAACATCTGTTGTTATACTGTAATCATCAACTCCTATAAAAGCAAGTGTACGAGCGTACGTACGTGAGTAACATATAATATAACAGCTGATTTCACCCATCATCTGTAAACCATCTGTATAATCATCTGTATATTATAGTTTGAGGTTATGTTAAAACTTAAATCATTACAATGTCTTATAAAGTTGATTTTTTTAAATATGAGTTATAGAACTAATTAATGCCATAATAAACTTTATAATATTTGCTTTGAGGTTATAAACTATGTATAAATACAACCTTTTATCGTCAATATATTTGTTTGTACAAATTTTAAGAATAAATAGACCTCCTGTCGTTTAACAGCTGATTTAACCCATCATCTGTAATACTTAAACAAACCCAGTGTAAAATATAGTTTGGGGTTATGTTTAGGTAGGCCTAGATAAGTATTCTTTAATGATGCTTGTAAATAGTTTGTTTTTTAAATTGTGTATTTCTGATGTGTATCTTATTAATCAGCCTGTGTGTTTTCACGGGGGTTTACTAATATTATAAATAAAACTCCTGATTTGGATAAAAACTTAACAGAATTTAAGTTAGGCCCATAATGAACCAAAACACGTTTATCTGCAACCAATTTAGAAAATTTATAATCGGGTCATTATTCTTCCCAACTGACAGTTTGTTTTTTTAAATTTTTTTTTAGATTAGGTAGTAGCAAACAAAAGTCCAACATATTATAAATCAAACTACTGTCATTACACATTATATTGCACTAAAAAAATTTTGATTGAAGTAACATTAAATAAATATTTTTTAGCTACTCTTAAAAAAGTGTGTAGAACCATGAAAATGCTTTTAGGACGACCGCCAACAGAAGGCGAGTTTGGGGCTATGTCAGATGTTTTATTTGTAATAATTATGTAACCACAGACGTTTCAATAAATGTTATAGATGTTTATACAGTAAGACTTTTTCGGATATTTTTTGTTTGAGTTTGTTTTTATTTTGTTAACCTAACTGATGGTTATTACTCACAATTAACTGATTCTAAACGCTCTAATTTGGTTTGTATGGTAATTAATGTAATTTAATTCAAGAAACGTGGGTAGGTTCAGATTTTGGGCACGCCTAGAATTGTATTGATTTAAATGAGCCGTTTTATCTGTTTTTGGGCTGAGAGTGAACAGTTTATTTTGAGCATTTTTA
Source organism: Philaenus spumarius (assembly GCA_018207615.1). Classification (NCBI taxonomy): domain Eukaryota; kingdom Metazoa; phylum Arthropoda; class Insecta; order Hemiptera; family Aphrophoridae; genus Philaenus; species Philaenus spumarius. Next base: position 300,797 of record JAGFPH010001206.1, read on the forward strand.
ACCTTAAAAATCAATATTGAGATTAATTTTTTTTATTGCAAATTCGCATAGTTTTATGAAGATACACTGACAATTTTAAGGCTCTAGCTGTCATAGCTTTGGCTGTATTTTGATTATGAATCAGTTAGTCTGTTAATCTGCCAATCTGTATTCAGTCAGGGCGTCTTCTCTTACACAGTATATTTACAGATATAATTAACATTATTTATTAGGAAATAATTTCATGCATTTGTTTAAAGATTGTAATTAGCTTTTTAACTTTTATCTTTAGTAATGCGACTGAATCATCCATTACATATTCAACGAAATAAAGTTCATATACCATTAAACACATTATAAATTATTATTTTCAAACTAGTAAGCCCCCTTGAAAAATCACAGGCTCATTAATTAGATACACATCAGAAATACATTATTTTAAAACAAAATATTAAAAAACAACATTAAGGAATACTTATCTAGGCCTACATATCAAAGCTGACGAGGATTTTTAACTCGGTAAATGTGTACAATAATAAGGATTATAAAACTGTAGACCTATTTGTTAAACATTTTTATTTACATAATCTACGTTATTATATATTTAAAGAGATATACAAATACTATCTTTTAATTGTTTTTTATTTTATATTGCTAAATCAAATTATTTAGAAGGTATTAATATTATAGTAAAGAAATTAATAATGGAATAAGTTTATATGTTACATGAAGATTTACGAATGTTTCCGAAGTTAAACGAATATATCTCTTCTTTAAATTTGTACTAGGGGCTCTGCCACTGGACGCTTCGCGTTTTAACTCCGCCTCGGTTTTCGGCCTTAGATAGCTGCTTCGCTTCGCTCGCAGTTGGAAAATTCGCTAAAGAATCTTGTTAATCTTTGGCTCGTTTGTACATAGGTTTGTAAAATTATGAAACCAGGCTTAAATATATTAACAGTAATTACAAGATTAATTATAATCTCAAATACATGCTTTAGAAATGTGAGAGGCTTTCATTACGATTTTAGTCCTAGTTCTACTATGTTCTGTCAACTAAAGTGTTGAAACCAGGCCTAAATATAATAAACATTATTTTATTAATAACATAACCTCAATACTATGTTTCAGAAATGAGCCAGGCCTATAATACATAACTGACTACTAGAATTTATCCATCTTTGCCAAGTTTACCTTTTTTATGACAAAATAAATTATTAAATCAGGCCCAATTTATTCTAATTCCAACGTGCTAAAACAGTATAAATTAGCTTGTTTTTTTACAGCAATTAAAAACTATCCAATGAACAGCTGATTTGGGATAATACTCAATCTCAGTTCTATTCCACTCTATTTCCAACGTTCTAAAACAGTATAAATTGGCTTGTTTGTAAACAGTTGTTTTGATCTCTTTATTTACTATTTCGTTGTTATTTTGTAACCAACATGGCAACCCATAATACCCCATGTTAAAATTTTTCAACTTTTAAATTTGATTTTCTAAAAAAAAAATAGCGTTTTTACACGAAATACAACTATATGGGTGTACTTAAAAATCAAAACTACACCTAAATAAAAAATGTCTGAATTCGTTAGAGCCGTTTTCGAGATCCGCAACAGGTTCAAAGATAGATACAATAATTGCTCATTTAAAGTAATAGGATTATAAAGAAATATATTGATGATAAAAGGTTGTATTTATATACAGTTTATAATTCAAAGCAAATATTATAACGTATATTATAGCATACATTAGTTCTTTAGCTCGTATTAAAAAAAAAAACAACTTCACAAGAAATTATAACGATTGAAGTTGTAAACATAACCCCAAAGTATAATATATGCGGGGTTTTGTTTAAGTGTCATAGATGATGGATGAATTCAGCTGTTATAATAAATGTTACTCATTTAAATACGGACGTACACTCGCTTTTGTAGGAGTTAATGAGATATTTTATTATTATAGGTAAACACGTTTGCCTTCATCTTAAATTGTCACAAACATATAGAATATTCACTGAGAGTAATTTCCTTAAAGCTTTGTATAATATTAAATTTCTTGTTAATGGTTTTGTTGAGTAGTAACAATTTAAACAACGCGATCAAAATTGTGTTTAGAATCTGCGGAGGTTGAATTTCCTCAAATAGAATTTGCAAAATGTCTCGATAAATACCGGCCCTCTGTCGAATATATAATAATTATTAGAAGGAATAATTAATTATCACCTGCGGCGATCGCAAGAAGGGGAGATAGTAATTGGACGTTCTAACGGTACGACTGAGACACTTTGTTGCTCTTAATGTAGACGTCACCATTTTAAACGAAAGGAAATCTGTATATATAAAAGAGGAAGTATTACTGACTGACAGATTTTTTGATAATCAGCGTACAGTCAAAACTAAGATAGAGCCTTAAAATTTGCAGAGTACTTAATCAAAATTAAGAAAGGAAATTGATTGTAAAGGTTGAAAACGTTTAAAATACAGGGGGTCC
>JAGFPH010001206.1:305972-316094 GCA_018207615.1 Philaenus spumarius
TTCTGGACACCATGATCGGTGCTCATTTACTACTCCCAACATAGGGTCTCACAATAAGGATTACTTCAATATCTCGTCTTTATTATGTAAATTCGCTAAAAAAAATCCAGGTACGATTAACATAGAAAGTTAATGAAAATGTATGAGCTATGCATGGACGTTTTAATAATGTAAAAGCACTTATGATGATCCCTGCTTTTAAACGATGGAGCTGTCATTTTGCAAAAGCTTCTGGATTAAGTTTATATGATAAATGTAATGCGGCTGGCGTGGTAGGCTACCTTAACTAATCTCTGGGCCTAACGAGGTTTAGTAATTAATGGAACGTAAATGTAGTAGAGTGATGAGGCGGGTCTCCTGTTGTCTTCGCGACCGCACTCATTAGTTTTGTAAATAAAACATTTGTGTAACTAGTTTAAATCTAATTATTTTTAACGTGACAAATCTGTATATATAAAATAATTCGACCACGCATCTAAACCGCTGACGTGAGTTGAGCGAATTTCCAAAATTAAATTTATATATGTTTTTGGGTTTCAAACAACTATTTGGGAAATTGATCTACTCACGAAGGTGCTGACAGCATGTACCAAATATATTGCCATCGGTCATCACGGTAAAAGCCGTGGATTTAATTCTGGTACTTTTACGGTATTTTACGTTTTGATTGTTTTTGGGGGAACCAAGAAAACAAAATGTGCAGAATTATTTCTTATGTCTATTTGTTTAAAGAAAACTTCAAAAATATTTAATTCTAGTACAAAAAATCTCAAAAAAATGTTACTTTCGGTCCAAATGTGGTCTACTTCCGGTAAATTTTTTTTTTGGCTAACGAACTCGTCCAAACGACTAAGAAAACCAACATGTGTACTAAATTTGGACCAAATCGGACATAAAATGCGTCCGTTAGAGTGCGCACAATTATATACATGATACTTCCGGTCAAAAATGTGGTCTACTTCAGGTCAATTTTTTTGGCTAACGAACTCGACCAAGCGTCTTAGAAAACCAACCTGTGTACCAAATTTGAACCAAATTGGACATAAAACGCGTCCGTTAGAGTGCGCACACCTATACACACGGTACTACCTGTCAAAAATTTGGTCTACTTCCGCTCAATTTTTTTGGCTAACGAACTCGTCCAAGTGACTTAGAAAACAACGTGTGTACCAAATTTGGACCAAATCGAACGTAAAATGCGTCCGTTAGAGTGCGCACACATATATATGCATAAAGTTACTTCCGGTCACAAATTTGACCTACTTCCGGTAAATTTGTTTGCCTAACCTACCAATTCAAGCGACTTAGAAATCTAATGCTTGTACCAAATTTGGTCCGAATTGGACGTAAAATACGTCCGTTAGAGTGCGCACACATATATACATAAATATATTCATATATGTATATGATTTTTAATGACACCCCAAAACTTGTTCTGGGGACCATGACCGGTGCTCATTTGCTACTCCCGACCTTAGGTCTTACCATAAGGGCCACTGCAATAGCTCATTTTTCCTATGGACATTCGCTAATAAGAAGTCCTGACTGATTGCCTGATTCATGATCAAAGTACATCCAAAACGAAAATAGCTAGAGCCTTAACCTTTTCAAAGTACGCAACATATTGATTTGAATCGTTGAAATTGGAGAAAATAGTGGGGTATATTCCCAGCCTCATAACAGATAAGACAGGTAAATTCTAGTAGTTAATTCCAGGTGTGCCCATTTTGATTCACACAAGTTTGTTGAATGCATTTACCGTACATTCATCACCATACCAACCAACTTAGAAAATTTAGAATCAGGTAATTATTTTTCACAAAAAACACAACTTTAATTACTTTTCACCCTTCAATTTATGCCAACTTTATTCTTTACTAGGAGGCATTCGACCAGTTTGAAATAATGCTTTACCATATCACATTTTGTTCACAAATTGCCTCTCTATATATATATATAAGTGAACTACCACTCACTCACTCACTCACTCTCACTCAATCACTCATCACGATTTCTCAAAAACTACAGAACAGATTGAAATGAAATTTTCAATGTATCTTCATTTAGGGCCATAGGTGCTTACTAAGAAAGGGTTTTAAAAATTTGAAATTTTAGGGGGGGTTTGGGGGGATCAAAGTTATTAAATCACGATTTCTTCAAAACTACCGAACGGATTGGAATGAAATTTGGTATGTAGCTTCATCTAGGGCCATAGGTGTTCACTAAGAAAGGGTTTGAAAAAATTCGAAATTTTAGGAGGGGTTTGACGGGTTCAAAGTTACTAAAATTATTATGTCATACCTTTTATTATTACCACAATAATAGTGCTTTTATTATTTAATATCTACAGATATAAAAAAGCCAAATACCACTCACTGACTGAACACTTAAAAAGAATATAATTACGTTAAAAAGACTGAAAATACCAACCACGACGGGCAACGCCGTACGGATCAGCTAGTTCTATATAAAAATAAAAAACCTCTGTCCGTCGTCAGATCAACCTATATAAAAACATAATCAATCGTAGTTCCCGTGGAAATACCATAGTATACAATAATCTGTTTGCATTTGCGGAGGTTAGTGAGCGAAGCGAGCAGGGTGGGGAGCAATCTAGTTGGATATAACTAACTTTCCAGGGTACTAAAAAAAATCAGAATTAAATTATTTAACATTTTACATATTTTAAGGTAACTACAGTATTTTTAGACTATTTTCAAAAGGAAATAAACGATACCAGATAACTGCCACATACTTTCTCCCAGTTACCTTCCCAAGAGTATCATAGGAGGTGGTTATTTAGAATTGCAAAAGTAGGAAAATGTTACAATGGAAAATATTAGATGCAAGTAATACACATCCATATTATATTATTATATTATATTATTATTTAAACTATTCGATCGATTTCGAACAAATTTGCACCAACCATGTCAATTATGCCTGTACGAAAAAAGGTTTTGAAAAATATTGAAAAACAACCTCCTTTTTGGCCAAAACCCCCCAAAAATCAGTTACTATTATTACCTAAACGAGAATTTTTATAAAGATGCGGTTTTTTACATATGGTAGGGAACAATAAGGGCTACAAATACGAGAAATTTTATCAAAATCGTTAGAGCCGTTTTGGAGAAATTTTGATTTTTCTCGTTTTTTGACTATTTTTGGGGGGTAAAACCCCTTAAAAATAAAACATTTGAGAAATGAAAAAACACACCAGAACTACACCTACATACCAAATTTCATCGAAATCGGAACGTTGGTATGGTCTCCAGCTCTGTACACATCCTTACAGACACACGGACAGACATCACCAAAAAAACAAATTTTGGGTTCAGGGAGCACCAAAACAAAAAATTCCACTAAAAATATTTTTGGGTTCGGGGAGCACCAACACAGATAATTCCACCAAACAATTTTTTGGGGTTCAGGAAGCACCAAAACAGATAATTCCAAAAACAAAAATTCAAATTCGAAAATTTGGACAAAACAATACTTTCTCCATATACTACGTATAGGGTGGAGAAAGTAAAAAGATAGTGTTTGATAATATAAATTATTTGAAAGGTATATTAAACTAAGAGATCATCTCTAGTATTTTAATAAAGGAACATTACCACTGTAATTTCTGTTTTGTAATTTCGATACAATTAATTGTTACATAATAATAAATTGTTTCTTTTAGTTGGTAGTCACAAGATTTGTTTGAAATACTTTTTAGTAATAATTTAATTAATAAATGGTGAAACTACGCATGCCGCAATTCGAATTATTGAGGATGGTCGGAGCTATTTTAATTCCTGTCTTAGATTAACTATGTAAGTATAGGTCAGCGCTCGTCATTCCTCGAAAATATTAGAGTATCCAAAAATCTTTTTGCATTGGCGTCGCCATGATTTGCGCCGGGTTCGGTGAGCGAAGCTATCTGTTTTACATATTGGAAAGGGTTGTTTAAATTTAATGATTTTACTAACTTTAAAATCTCTCGAGCATCGGTAATGTTACAAAACTAATTTTCCATTAAGAACTTTGTATAATTTAGTACCAGCCTACCTGCTACTCCAATTTCATCCTCCAATGCATTTAAGCTTCTTTCAAACTTTAACTGAACATATATTTTCTGAAATATACGTACAGGTTTTGCAGTGAAAACTTCCTTAAGCGAACCTGTCATTGAGTGAGTCGGTTATCAGAAGGACCCACCCACCAAAGTTAGCTGACAAACTTACGGATTGGGAGGAATTTCGTAAAGAACTCGAGCAAAGAATCAACTTAAGCGTTCCCTTAAAAACAAAAGATCAGCTAGACAATGAAGTTAATAAACTAATCACTGATCTTCAACAATCGGCATGGAATACAGCAATTCTAAAGCCTATAACCAGAAATAAGAGACAAGGTGCACGAAAAGAGAAAGGAGTTGATAATAGTGTAAGTCTTACATGATTGACAAAACTGATTCATTCTGTGGAATTAAAAAATTTAATAAATAAACGTCACATGCTTTTTTATAGATATCATCTAAAAATAAAATTATACCATATAATTAAATGTTATTACAGTTTTATTTAATTTGCATAAATATTAATTAAAATCTGATTTATCAAATATATTTAAATATAAATACAGTGACTAAACATTTTAAAAACTTACACATTTTCATAAATAACCAATCCCTGCTTTTTTATACATGTATTTGGAGTTTTATTATAAATTATTTTAAAACTTTTGGTACATTTTTGTTTTACCTTTTTCAGGAAAAGCATTTAAATGTATATATATTAGGTGCAATAATTATTAGACTACAATTAGTATCACCACTAAAAAAAATATTTAAAAAAATAAGTAAAACATACTGTTGTAATTGTAATTAATATATTTTCAATGGTGATTCGCCTATAGCTTATGAGTCTATAGTTACGGTATTTAATTAACGAATCCAACAAGAAATACTGACTGAAGCATTCACTACGAAGTACTGGTGTTGTTCCGACTTGAAAATTTAATTAGAGAACAAAATCACGTCAACTTGTGTATTTCCTCGTAGCATGGAATTTCAACTGCCCATATTAAATTAAAAGTAAACCTTATGTAACAAGTCTGAAATACATGGTCTGAATCAAACGACACAGAAAAAATATCTTCGGTTTTAAGTGTTTTTTTTATTTATTTATTTTTTTTATTTTTTTATTTTTTTTATTTTTTTTTGTACAAGAACACAATAGACATGCTCTATGAGATTCACTCTAAGCAGTAAAGTATCTAGTTCGAAAACCTTTCTCTGAAAAACTGTTGAACTAATTCCTTAGATCGGAGGGGGATTGGGTAGAAGAATATGAGGGGGTTGGGGTTAGAGGAATATGAGATTTTCGCTCGGTTTCTGAAGGAAGTGTGATACAATATTCGTCATATTTGTACGGGGTACACGCGTGCCGCTCTCAGCGATCCATCTCAAGTCGGTTTTTTGAACGGAAACTTTGCATGTTCACCGGTCATATTTGGAAGGGTGAAAGGTTTGTCGTTTTCAGCGCGCATGTGATTATTGTTTTTCAAGATATTAGTTTTCCAGTGATTAAATACGGATTGTTTAGAAGCAAATTAAATGAAAATAAAAGATTCCTACAGAAACCAATAATTTGTTTGATCCTCCGCGTAAGGATATTTTTTTTTTTAATAACAAGCAGATGCTTGGCGAGAAATATCCGCGGAGATGGATGTATCTGCGGAATAGTGTAAAACAAAAATAATATCTTTGCTGTCTTCCTAATAAAATAATAATAAAATATAATATATAATCAAATATGTCTTTCTTTTTGTGCATATTTCAGGTGCGACTCGTGCCCACGCACAGGATAATGCCTATGTGGGCACATTTCCTTTTATTAAAAATATGTATTTTTTGTACTACTATTATAATAAAATAAATTGAATTGAAATTGAATTGTCTTCATACCGACGAGAGAAGAGCAAATAAAAAAGCAGCCTGGAAACAGGGAAATATAAGTTGTGAATCAAATAAGATATAATGTACATTTCTTTTAATTGTCATTTTTCAATAAGTTAACCATGGAAGTGGGCCCTTGTTAATTCGCCCAGAAGCATTTTTTTTTTAAATTCATAAAATATAGTAACTATATCCGATCCAAAAGTGTTAAGTAGCTTTGTTTATAGAAAATGATTTTAAAGAATTTATATATGCAACTAACAAATTGATCGATGCAAAATTTTAAAACTTATAAGCTCAGGAAGTAAAACATTTCTAGTAACGGGAAATTCAACTTTAGGCTTATATAAAAAAATAAACATTTTAGTACTTTTTTTTCTAAATATAAAAAAAAATTTAATTTAGTTCTAAATAGAAGTGTATAAAAATATATATCAATTTAAAAAAACATTTTTCAGAAAACACCAGTTTTTATGTTCCTACTACAAGACCGATAACAAAATTAAGGCCTATTTTGAAATATTATTTACAACATGCTTACAGCTTCACCGTAAAATTAATACCTATTCACTGAATGTTCGTGGGTCTCATACGGATCGCCGGAGGTTCGTTGAAACCAACAATAACTCCAACGAAACAAAGGCGCGCGGCGAGCAAGTGTAAGCACCTTAAGAGGCAGGATGTGGAATAGAAACATTTCAGGTCTCCAACAAAAGGCTAGATAATATAATATACAATATACATTGAACCACTAACTTTACAAGTCTCAGTTCGTTAGTTCATTCTTCCTTCCTTTTGAAAATATAGAATCAATTCCGAATGCTCGAAGGCAACATTTAACAATTTAATGTTCAATTCAACTAATTGGACATGAATATTTATTTTATTATTGTTGCTTAGGATATCAAGCCCATATAATAATTGAAGAGGTTTTACAGACATCCTTTGTTCGACTGTATTCGCAAACATACCATTGGATTGTAAAAGAGTAAAGTAGACATTCTAGATATCCTTATATAATAATTCGTGAAGCAGTTTTTTTGTGAACACAACTCCTCCCTTATTTCTGGACCAAATTTAATGTTTGAGTTGTCAAAAAATTCTTCTCTTTTTTTTTTAACGTCCTGCTGTTTTGCACTTAAGGCTAATGAGACGGGACCTTCAGTTTTACGTGGAATCCGAACCACAGCCAACGATGTCTGTTAAGAAACCATTTAGAAAATTATTCGGGGTCAATGGGAATTGAACCCGGAACTTTTCCATTGATGGTTCCCATGACGATTGATAAAGCATTGACGCCTTAACAACCATGGCCATCGTGGCCTTTGCAATAAGGTTTTAGATGTAAAAAATTCTTATCCTTAATGGCGTGAGCTAATCTCAAAGGTCGTGGTTTCCTCACAAGATTAACATGGAACGAATTTAAAAACCATGTCTTTACAAAACATCTGTTTATAATAAGAAACAAACTAATCTAGCTGCTTTAAGTGGTTTTAAATAATGATGTTTAGGCTTGTAGTAAATTAAACATAATTTTAGGTTAGGCCTAGACTGTTGAAACAACTTCTTGAATGTGTTTACATTAATTACCATAGCAACCAATTGAATAAAATAACAAATGAAACAATTATTGATTCGGATATCCAGCTTTTAGTACAATATAATATTTTAAGTTAAGCCTATACTGAACCAACACATGTTTCAACACACACAAACCTATAAAAACTGGCGTTAAGGAATTTAAAAATAAGAAAAAAAAATTAACGGTACCAGGAGAACTGGCACATACTTTCTCACAAACATATTTCAATTATTAAACAGATTCACTGTGACTTCATAATTGTAGGTGGGGTATGAGAGGTGATATTAAAGTAGGAGGTTAACTAATAAAAAATATTATTAGCTATAGAGAAAATTATTTGATTGATTTCGAACAAATTTGCACAAAACACGTCTATTTGGCCTGTATAGATGCCCGAAAAATGGTTTTGATAATTTTTTAAAAACAACCCTCTTTTTGGCCAAAAAAACTAAAAAATCATTTATTATTATTATTATTATTAGCTAAACAAGGATTTTTAGAAAGATACGATTTTCTGCATATGGTATGGTACACAAACGGCTACAAATAAGCCCCCGGCTACTTTTATAAAAAAGTAGTAACTGATTTTTTTGGGGTTTTTTGGCCAAAACGGGGGTTATTTTTCAAAAAATTTCAAACCCCTTTTTCGTGCATCTAATTGCAGTCCTAATTGACATGTCTGATGTAAATTTGTTTGAAATCCATAGAATAGTTTTCGCTCTAGCTTTGTATACATACAGACATACAGACATACATACAGACATACAGACAGAAATTTTGTAAAAACCGCTTTTTTGAACTCAGGTGTCCCAAAACGGATATTTCCACAAAAATCTCAACATCGATTTTTTGCGATCACTATACTTTCTCTATACTTTAGTATTGTGAGAAAGTAATATGTTACATCCTATAGTTTAAAATAAATAAGACATATAGTAGGTCCATTTATTGATAATACACGGTCATTGATAGTGAGTAACTTTTTGGTTAGGTTTTGACCTGAGCCTTCCTGGTTCTTTTAACCCTTATTATAACTGGTGTTATTAAATATACGAAATAATTTGATTTGAACATTTAACATTATTTACCATCTTAGTTTTGAGGTTATTATTAATCGTGCACTTTTATTATAAATAAAACATAACATATGTTTTGAGAAGGTTCCGTCGGGTGTTGGCGTGCGGAGCACGCAGGGTTCTCCCCTAGTTTTCAGTTATTCCGATTTAAACATTTTAAATAGCCACAATTTTTTAAAAGAACCATTTGATTGAGCTCCATTGATTACTTCTTTATCTTTTTACGTACAACGCTAAGTATCAGTAAGCGTTTCCTGAAAACAATTTATTCATCTTTTTTTTTGTGTCGGCCCACAGAATAATTTAATCTAGAAGAGAGGAAATTTTCAAGTTATAAAATATTTCCAAAATGTGAAACGATAAAGCCGTATTTCAAACTGGTCATAGAGGCACAAAAAGAATAAATTCGGCATAATTTCAATAGTGATAGTGTTCAATGGAGTTTGAATTAAGCCTTTTTCGTTGTTTCTGATTTTTATTACCTAACCTAAAAAAGTGTCGGCCGTGAAGAATAATTACCTGATACTAAACAAATTGCCAATTTGGTAACTACGATAATAATTAATTGTATTTTTCTTTCAAGAAACTTCTGTTGGTTGAGTATAGGCCTAACCTAAAACTGTGTTAATCTTATGATCCAAATCAGCTGTTTTGTTTGTAATACGTAAGAACAGATGTTTAAATTTTAATACGGTAAGAGTTTTTCGTTTGTTTTTACTTTCTCCCCCTATACCATAGTATATGGAGAAAGTATTGTATTCGTCAAAATTTTCGAGTTTGAGTTTTTGGTGGAAATATCCGTTTTGGGTCCCCCTGAACCTAAAAAAGTGGTTTTCGGAGTGATGTCTGTATGTGTGTCTATGTGGATGTTATCAAACCTAGAGCCTAAACCAGTCGTCCGATTTTGATGAAATTTGGTATGGAGGTATCTCCAGGCATTTTTTTTTTCATTTTTGTGAATTTTTTATTTTTAAGGGTAATTTTCCCTTAAAAACCCTTAAAATAACGGAAAAATCAAGTTTTCTCAAAAACTGCTCTAACGATTTTGATTAAAATTTTACAGTTTATTAGGGACCTAAATTACTATAAACTGTAAAATTTTGATCAAAATCGTTTGAGCCGTTTTTGAGAAAAGTTGGTTTTTCCGTTATTTTATGGATTTTTATGGGAAAACAACTTGAATACAAAATCACCTCTCCTACCCCACCATACAAGTCACCGTGAATCTGTTTAATAATTTAAATATGTTTGTGAGAAAGTATGTGCCAGTTCCTGGGACCGTTTATTTGTTATTTTGGTACCCTAAAATAGTGTCGATTGTAAAAAATAATTAATTGATTAAAAACTTTTTAATTTGGTTGATATAATTATGAACTTGAACGTACTCAACAAAACGTACGTGTGGTTGGTTCAGAATAGGCCACAATTAGAATTGTTATTAAAATCAGCTGTTTTATCTGCCATAGAGCTGGGAGCGGACCCCCTGTATTTTAAACGTTTTCAACCTTTACAATCAATTTCCT